>PVLA01002119.1:0-292154 GCA_004027455.1 Hydrochoerus hydrochaeris | reverse complement strand
TCTGCTTGTTTTCTATATTGTTCATTCAAAGTTTCAATCAGTTTCCCATGCTCATGTACTTTTTTCTCTAGTTCTTCTTTAGCTGCATTCAACAACTCCTTTACTAAAGTTGTTATTTCTATCTTTACATGGGAGACTACTTCTAATTTGATTTCCTCTATAGCCTGATGCAGTTGTTTTTTTTATTTCACTGGCTATCATTTCAGAGATTCATGGTGTGTTACTTTTGGGGTCCTCTCTTTCTAGGTCTCCTATACTTGCTTCTGGTGAACTATATGTTTTGAGACTGCATTTTGCTTTTTCATTTTGTCATTTTCACTCTGCCTGGTGTTTTCTATGTGTAGGAGGGGATCACACCCACTCTTTTCAGATGCACCAAAGTGTTACAGTTAGTTGGAGGGGGTTTTAACTACTGGCCCTATTGATCCGCTGTATACCTCTATTTTAGGGGTATACTCATCATATTAATACAGTCAATCTGGTGTAGTCCAATGTTCACCACCTGGGAGCAAAGTTCCAAATTTTTTCACACTAACTGGATACTGCTGAGATCTTCTGATATTCCAGGTGGGAGGGTGGGCTCATCTGTAGCAGTCCAGGGCAGTTTTCAGTCTTGGGCGGGCCTCCTTGATGTTCCTGGTGGCAGGGCAGGCCCACAGGGGAGGTTCCTACCCCTGAGGCAGGCTTATTCTGAGTTTCAGGTGGCAGGGTGGGCCCATGGTGGAGATTCTGGGCAGCCTATGCCTGATACAGGCTTCCTCTAAGTTCCAGGAGGCAGGGCGGGCCCTGTGTTGTTTCTTATTATCTTCAATAGAATTGTCTATATCATCAGGCATAATTGAATATAGAAGTATAATTGAATAGCAGTATGTAACAATATTAGTAAAAAGAAAACATTGTAGACAGCATAAAACTCAAAGGCAGGTAATAATCAAACCAGAGTGGATATTCTAGTGAATCTTGTCATCTTAAGTGCAGTTGCCTATACTCTCAGACTTGATGCTATCAATCATAACAGCTTTGAATAAAATCTATCCATACAAAACAGTGATCCAACAAACCAGATTTGATTACAATCAGTCATGGTAAAACAGTGTAGATTTTAAAGAGCTTTAGATTATGTTAATAGATAATTGAGGATGATTACCATACTATATCCTGTTTTTTGGGGGGGATTACTATCTGTGCCCTCAAATCTAGTACAAGTAGAATGACTGGAATTGAATATAATACATCTAAGCAGAGTGGTGTGAATAATGTGGGTTTTAAATCCTGGTGCACTATTAACAATATAGTGTATCAAGGCCATCCACATTAGAGATTCTAGCCATCCTTCTCTGCCTCATTTCTGCTATGCTATTTTTCTGCCTTTTTTGTCTACTTTTCTCCTTCATTCTACTGCCTGCCCCACTCCTTGAGGCCTTTCTGCCACTTTTCCTAAAATCCTGTTTTTTTTCTCTCTCTAGAGTGTCCTTCAGTATTCTCTGTAGGGTAGGATTGATGGTCACAAACTCCCCCAGTTCCTCTTTGTCATGGAAGCATCTTGTTTCTCCATTAATTTCTAGTGACAGTTTTGCAAGGTACATCAATCTGGGCTGGAGGTTATTTTCTTTCAGGACTTGGAACACTTCAGTCCAAGCTCTTCTTGATCTGATGGTCTGTGTCGAGAAGGCAACTGTGATTCTGATGGGCTTACCTTTATAGGTAATCTGTTTCTTTTCTCTGATGGCTTTTAATATTCTGTTTTTATATTGAATTTCTGGTATCTTGATTATTATATGTCTGGGTGAAGCTCTGTTTGGGTTGTGGGTGGCTGGAGTTCTGTATGCTTCACATAACTGAATGTCATTTTCTTTTCCCATGCTTCGGAAATTTTCCTTAATTATTTCCATGAATAGCCTTTGTAATTTGCCTGTTTGTATTCCTGCTTCTTCTTTCACATTTCTTATTCTTAAATTGTAGATTCTCTTGTAATCTTCTAGCCTTTGTATTGTTACTGCCAGTTTCCTTGTTATTTTTAAGAGATCTTTCCTTTCATGTTCACACATTGCAAACTTGTCTTCAAGTTTTGATAGTCTATCCTTAGTTTCTTTTAAGGCATTTTGCCAGCTTTCAATGGAGTTTTTAATTTCCTGGTAGTCTCTTTGAATCTGCTCTATGTATTCTATATTTTCTTTATATTCTTTATCAAATGTTTCTCTTTTTCTGTGTTCCTCCCTTCTTCCATCTGTATCTTCCTGAGAGATGCTTTCTGAGAGCATTTCTTTTACTACTCTACTGATATCTTGCTGTACCTGATTTAATATTTCAGTTTTGGGCTCATCTACAAGGTCCCAAAGATATCTCTTAATGTCCATTGAAGCCATGTCTGAGGGTGTGTGTTTGCTGCCCTCATTCTCCCTTGTTTTTCCCTCTCCTGGATCAGTGCTCTCAGGGTTCTGGGCTGGGGGCCTCCTCCTGCCTCTCTCTTCTGTCATGGTCCTGGCTTTCTCCACAAAGATTACAGTGCAGGTCCCAGCCCCCTTCTCTGTTGGCCATGTTTCCACAGAGCACACTGGTGAGGGACCTCTGCCCTCTCCTGACTGCTCTTGTCACTGAGGTGTAAGCAGCAGCTTCATATTCCTGCCCCTCCCCACTGGGCCAGCCAAACTTCAGGGGCCTTCACCCGGTTAGTGCATGCTAGGTGCAGAAAATCAATTTGGGATGGCTCATTGGGTCCAGGCCAGGGGCGTGGCCCAGTCCAAGCAAATCCCATGAATCTGCTCTTGGGAGGAAGCAACCAAATGAAGTCACTGGTTCCCAATTCAGGCTCTTCCTCCCTGATTCCAACATGTCACCCATTTGGTCGTGCCCTTCCCATGGGGAGGGTCTCATTCCCAGCACTGACCATGGATTTGTGAAGGTCCCTTCACCGGCTCTGCTCTCTGTTGGGCTCATCAACCCCCAACTTCAGCATTGCTGTGGTTCCTGTGAGTGGTGTCAGGAACGAGTTTGGGTGGCTCTGACAGCCAGCACAGATTCAAGTTGGCGCAAATTCAGGCCGGCACAAACTTGGCGGGGTGCAGTGAAAATGCTGTGTCCCATAATTTTTAGCTGTTTCAGTTGTAGTCCTGATGTATTTGATGAGCTTTTTTATGTTTTACTTTCTTCCTGTGTCAAGAGGATCCATTTCCCTCTGTCTGGGTCTTTCCAGGGTGTTTTATTCTGTCATATGAGTTGTGGTGGCTTTTATTACTCCTATAAAGTAAGATTGTCTACTAGGGACATGATGGTGGTAGTGGTTTAGTTGTGTTAAACAAAAACATCATTAACAGAGGGAAAAGTCAAGCTACAAAGAAGATAAGTACAATACATGTATGTGATGAATGGTATTTAGAATATATGAAGAACCCTTACAAACCAATAAGAAAGGAAAACAACTCAACTAAAAATGACCGAATAACCTGACCAGCTACATCACTAAACAAGATATTCAAGTGAGCAATATATACATAAAAAGATGTTTGACATAATTATTCATCAAGAAATATGCATTAAATTCACACTGCCCAATGTACAACCACAACAATGGTTAAAATTAAACAATAGACACCAAATGTTGCTGAAATTGTTGAGCAATTATAGTGGCACAATTTTCAATTGAAAATTAACTGGAATAATATTTTAAAAATCTGTCAGAATCTTCTAAATTTGGAAATATGAATACAACATGACCTAGAAATTTTACTGCTAAATATGTAACTAACAGAAATTAAGGCACAGAAAATCACTGTTTATAAGGTATCAAGTTGTAGACAATGCAATAGTTCTTCACTAGTAGAATGAAGACAACTATTAAAAATATTACTACAAACTACCGATACACAGAAAACTGAATATCAAAAACGTTATACTAGTTGAAAAAATTAGATATAAAAGAGTACCTACTGCATTATTCCATGTAGATATTATTTTAAAAGGAAAAGAAGGTTTAGTTTTGATTTGGGCAAATTAGGAGGGTAGCTAGTCATTCCTCTTTGAAGACACAGAAACACTTAGAGGACTCATAAAACAAAAGCCAGGAAATATGCATATGTAAATTCAGTCAGGCCACCCAGCCTTTCTTGGCTCCAGGGTTGGAGGTTTGGATGGCAGTTTTGCTCTCATCATAAGAAATTTGATGAAAAAGCTTAGCTTTACAATACTAATTTTAAACCTCTTATTTCAGCTCGTCCCTTTCATTCCCTCATCCCCCTCATCCATCACTAGATCATGAGGGATTTGGAATGTTGTGTCATCTTAGTAACTGGTTATACCTGAATAGGTGTATTGATCTCTTCGAAGGCAGCTGAAGCATGTAAGTATAGGGAGTCAGATGCTGGAGTCTGAGTAAGAAGTACCTTTAAAATGTCGGGGAGCCAAACTGAGACTATATCCAACAGCCCCACCTACTGGAAAGACTTTTGCTTTTAGGCAATCATGCATAAGAGTCAAGAACTCTTTGGCCCTGATTATTTTTTGCTAGGATTGACACAGGTGCTTCCATTTTGATCTTAACACCCCCTCACCTCGGTCTCTGAATGCAATTTTTTCTTTCCTTAGAGGGCTGTGCATTAACTGTCTGTGGTTGGATCCCTCATACTGGGTTAGATTGTTTTCTTTCTTTCCTGGCAGTCAATCTGTTCCTGTGTTGTAGTGGATGTGATAGATGATTAGAGTCAATGATTTTTAGAAAGGGTACTTCCTACCTATGATAATAAAAGTCAGAATAAGAATTACTTCATGGGAAGTGGCCAACGGAATTTAGAATTAGAAAGGGCCAGAGGGAACTTTCTAGGGGGCTGAATGTGCTCTATATTGTGATCTGAATAGTGATTACACTGGCATATATCCTCGTGTGCAGTTTTATTTAGCTTTACACTTAAAATTATTAATCTTTATAAATTTTATACATATTGTATCTTAATAAAAATTCTAAAATTCTTGAAGCTATTCTTATAAATTCCTACATTCCACTTCTCCTTACTACTTTGACATCTACTTTTAATCAGAGTAAGTTCATCTTTTTGTATTCCCCGTTTTGTGTAGATCTTCAGTCTTTTTTTTTTGGCTAGGCCAGTCTTATAGAATATTTGAGTCGCTATATTCAAAGCCATAATTATCAGTTCTTAAAATATTGTATTTCAGCCTTTTCCCCTAGTCCATGATTTAAGATTGTTTATATTATAAAGATCCAAGGCTCATGGGTATATACTAAAGATTTGCTCTTTAAATGTCTTTAAAATAAAAAAAATCAGCAGTCATGTACAGTAAACCCTTAGTAATCCTAATGCAATAGGATTACACTGGAATACATCCCAATGACTTGCTTTTGTAGATAAACAACAGAGATCAGACAAGTAACAAAAGGACACTTTATGGGTTTTAATTATCTGTTGAATTATTTCTAATGTCTTTAAATAGTCATCTATGGTTTTTATAGAATTACCCTTAATTCTCCTTTGTCTTATTTGCTTATCATTCTTTTATTCATATGTTCTTGTTCTTTTACACTATGCAATGCATTTTAAAAATTTTTATGAATATCTTCTTCATTTTATTTTATTTCATTTTACTAGTAAATGTTTACAATACATGAAGTTTATATTAATCTTAGGGAGTAGGTACAGGTGGTGGTTGGGGATGAGAAGACAAATACAAAAAGGATCAAGATGCATAATCTATTTGAAATACTTATTGTATTTATCAGTAATATTTTACAAATTCTTTTATTAATAATTGTTGTTTTAAAGAGAATAAGGCCAAGCAAAATAAAACAGAATAAAGCCAATCAAAATAAAACAGTTAAAGTGATGGAAGACTTCAAAACAACAGTGGTTACCATATGCCTCTTATCTTCAAAATAGTTGCCCATACCTTCAGACATAGTAAAAATCAAACAAAATAGAACAGAATAGAACCAATAAAAACAAAGCATTGAATGCAATACAGGACTTCAAAACAAGATAATAATAAATCCAAAATGGCTACCATAATATATCTTTTTATCTTTGAAATAATTGCCCATGCCATCAGATATAATAAAATCAAACAAGACAAAACAGAATAAAACCAAACCAAACCAAACAAGCCAATGAAAATGATACTGGACTTTAAAACAAGATAATAGGTAATTAACAATGGCCACCACCTTCAGAAGGAGATTCCTCATATATGCTACATTGCTTATTGTTATCCTCTGAATAGATGATCAGACTACCAGCTTTAGGCCTGAAATATCAATGAAATACTACACACAGCAATCATTAAATTGTATTTTACTTTAATAGACATCATTTTAGCCTATCTTTCTCCAGATCAGTTGGTCACTTACAGGGGCAGGAAGGGACCATTGGGTCTTATTTCCTAGTCTGTGAACCAGAAGGAGCTGGCATCTTGTTCTCTCAGTGGCCTGAAAATGGTGCCAACTTACAGGAAAGGTCTGGCTTTTTGTTACAAATTTGTCTTTGAACCTCTCATCCTAGACTTATAAAATATTGAATTATTTAAAATGTACATTACATGTAAAATTATTCTACCATATTATTACTTAGATTTTTATGAAAGTAAGCACAAATTGAAATAACTTCTAGAAAAATAAATCATAAACAGCTATAATCTTTATGCTTATATATTATCTGTTAGTATAACACAAACCATAGTAGTATTTCAGTTAATGACTAGCCATGGTAAGCACTGCAAATATACTCAGCTTTATATTTGTGGTAGCTATATCCAATTCATTGCAGAGGACATAAATTCCTACAGTAATAATGAAATTCATTACCAAAAATTGTATTTACCCAAGGTGATATCACCAGGCTAAATAAAATCCTAAACCATGCAAGACTATCAACAAAAATTATGCTACTATACATTCATATTTTTAACACTATATTTATTTCCAATTTAAAAGTCTTACCATTAACATATTGTAGATACAGTCCTCAGTAACTTCCATTTCAAAATTATTTTGGTATATTTTTATTTAATTATCTTAATAGCACCATTTAAATAATTCTCAACTAGCTTTTTACCATTAACCATATAAAATATATCTTTTCTTCTTTTTCTTCTCCAAACTTTCAGTGCTTATTTCTAGAATACAAAAACACTGAAAGTTTCCCAAATCATGCTGTGAGGACAGCATAATTTTGATAACAAAGTCAACTAGTGTGAAACAAAGCAAAGTAGAGCAAAAAACCCACCATGGTTTAATTTCACTAACATTGATTTTTGAAAAATATTAATAAAATATTAGAATACTGAAATAATGAATCCTAAAATAATATGACATCACTAAGGAAAGCATGTTCAAAATTAGAGGATGTAATTCATTTTATTAGCCAATAAAAGGTCATATGATTGTCTTTATAAATGGTATTTGGTGGCATTAAACATCCATTCCTGATAAATATTTCTTAGTACTTTAAAACTAGAAGGAAATTATTGAATTAGATAAAAGTTGTAAATGAAATCACCAATGTAACTACTACATGAGGATGGCCAACAGTCATTTACTACTGCTATAAGGAATAAAAAGTAGAAGTTCACTTGACAAGAACATAAAAAGAGAAGTGGCCTTTGGTAACTAGGACACCTCAACAAAAAGCAAAACTGCTTATTTCCAAATAGCTCACTTCATTAGTAGAAGGCCTGATTGACTCTAGGTTCTTCATCTTACTATAATTATCAAGATTCCTAGAAGCAGAAAAAAATGCCTCTCAACTGTGTTGCTTTGACTTTTATTTATTTCATTAAGAAAATAATCATGTAGCTGACCTAAGATTATTGACTCTGTTTCTGCTATTTTGGAAATGCTACTGTTACTATTGTCTTTTTATGATGGGCATGACTGATGCCATCTCTCCTAGTGAAATAGGCAATCATTTACAATTTTAGTAAGGATTTAATAATAGTAAGGATAGATTAATTAGACTAGTTCATTTATTGAAAACTTAACTACCAGGCATCATTTTAAAACATTTCATATAGTTTAGTTAATTTATTCATATCAGCCACCTAATGAAATAGTTTTTCTTACTACATATTCCTATTTTTTATTTTTAAAAAAAGCAAAACAGAAAAAGGGTAGAAATAATACAGAATTTTAAAAAAACAGTAAGAAATCACTAGTTGATAAATTACATATTGTTTTCTTAGAAATACATATTCCTATTTGATGGACAGGAGACAAGAAATAAGATTAGGTTAAGTAATTTGCTCAAACTTATACAACTAATAAATAGCATATTTGGAGTTTGAACTCATATCTATCTCTGGTTCCAGAACTTATGTTCTTAGCCTTAATACCAGTACAGTTTCTAATATTTTTGAAAAGTATACTATCAAAAAGAGAGATAATGAAAAAAGTGACATAATGTAAATATTTTGGAATGTGGATTTTTCCTTCTCTCAAAATCTATTAGTTTTTCTTAGTAATGACTCTGTTGTTTGACTTTGTGAAACTATTTCCTATGACAAGTCAATTGAGTCCACACACACACACACACACACAAATATATTCAGGAGAATGAGTTTTTGCTTTGCTTCTGCTGCTAACTATGTATTTTTAAGTGAGTACCATTAACATCTCTTGGCTTAAGTATTGTCTTTTCTGTAAAATGAAGAGTTAAAGTAGTAAATTCTTTTATTTGAATTTTGATCTACACCTTAAACATTTTAAAGGAACTGTGCCTTTTAATATTATAACAACCTGTGGGTTAGGCAAAGCAGGTATTGTTAAATTTTATTTTATAGTTTAGGTTCAAATTGGTAAGGGAACTTGCTAGGCAGACCCAGGGCTAGAATTCTTCTATTGCAATATTTTTTTTACATTATTATATTGGTCTCTGAAAATACTTCACGAGCCAGATATATTGCCCATCCTCACACATAATTACCTGAGGAAAGCTGTACCAATTACTACAGTTCATGATTATCCCTTGTCCTCAACTCTGAGCTCACAGCAACCTTTTCCTTGCATGTAAAACTCTTGGCACACTAAGTATAGTTTACTTCCTGCTAGACCACTGTAATCCTAATTTATAAGGCTTGAGAAAGTGCTGAGACAATTTGCTATTGTTTAATATTGTATTTTACAAATGATGAGAAGTCTGGGTAGTGCAAACATAGAACAGATAAGGGGATAATGGGTTAGAAATAAGATAACAGTTACTAATTCTAAACTGTTTTTCTTTCAGGTTGCTCATGATTTAAAGTTATATTTTAGCCTGATAATGTTTTTTGTTACTCTTTCCTGAGTCATTCTGATCTCTGAGGCAAGAAGCCAGTTTCCTTCTGAAGGAAGGTTATTGTTTCTCCTACAGTCTGGGGGATGGGGATATCTTAAAGAGTTGGTATTTGAGCTTGAAGAGGATGCAGGAAAGGCCTGCCAAGGGGTAGCGCAAAATTATTCTTTATTTTCTTATGGCTGTTATTGCAAGTCTTTACAACTATTCAAGTATTTTACCTCAACATTTGCTTGGAGCAGATATCCATCATGTATCATCTGTTTATTATCTATCTATCATCTATCTATCTATCTATCTATCTATCTATCAATCATCTATCTATCTATCTAATCTACCTACCATGCTGTACTCTGATACTGGAATACAAATGCAAAAGCTCAAGACATTTTCTGCTTTAAGGGTCTCGTGCCATGAGACGATTGCATAGAAATGAGTATAATATACTTTTAAACTACCATATAACATCATTTTCTTCTTTCATTACTAAATATGTATTGGATTTGTAAACCTCCTGGTATTGTTCCTGTAAAATCATTCCTAGTATTTTCCAAAGGAGACAATGCACTGGGAGAGGTTTCTGGCCAAAGTTTGTCAAAAATGCTGCCAAAGTGTGAAATCAGCCAAAGTTTTTTTGGTGCCCTTCCAAACTCCCTGGCTGACAAATCTTAAATGTCTTCAGAATTCAGCTTTAAAAACTACAGCACCTCATTTATATCTGCCTTATTTAGGCAATTCCTACTTGAGGTTTTCTATTTAGTCTTTTGCTAGTTGAGATGCACCTACACTCTTTCTTTGGGAGGTCATGAAATTGGAGATAATAATTCTCTGGAGATAGGCATTGATTTGGGAAACACTTAATAGAGGGCAGTCTACTTCATCTCTGATCAATTCCACTATCAATTCATAAAGGATAGGATTTCTCCTTCATGTACCAAACCTTTGCAACTGAGTCTACCCATTTGTCTTCTTTGCCATTTTTCTCTGTGTCAAATTCCATAGCCACTATCTTTATTTTGCCTTAATTCTAGAGTCTATAGATGTTTTACTTATATAGGTGCAGTAATTTAGGAGGAATCCTATACCAATTTATAGTGACAGCTCTGATACTAGTTTGAGCGATTTACTCATCATAGTTGAAAGGAACACAGGGTTTATTGTGCTCAGTAATTCCCAGTATTTCCACATCATGATACAAATACTAACTAGTATTTGTGTATTTTTCCAAGACAGAGAAGTAAGGCTTCTTGTATCCAGAAGCAACAGATCTGAAGGTTTCAGCTACTCAAAGCCCTGCCTGTTTATTATGAGGAATGAAGTACTCAATATCTTACTACATACCTGTAGTCCATTTGTGGGAATCAGTGTGACAAAGACAACACATCAACTTGGAAGTTTTAAGGTTTCTTTTGAAAATCTTTTTTACCATCCTCTCATATTGAGGATGACTTTTCTGTATAATACTTTTCCATAAACTTCTATTCTCTGCACAAATAGCTCTAGTGGTGGGAAACCTACTGCCCATCAAGGAAGTCTATTTCATTGGCGAAAGTTAATGATTATGTAGTTTTACTTATTATCAAACTAAAATTTAGCCTGCTGTGGCGGCTCACGCCTGTAATCCCAGCACTCTGGAAGCTGAGGCAGGAGGATCGTTGTGAGTTCGAGACCAGCCTGGGCTACAAAGTGAGCTCAAGGCATGCCCAAACTGAATAATGAGGCCCTGTCTCAAAAAAAGACAAAAACAAAAAAACAAAAAAACTAAAATTTACCTCTCAGAACAGAATACATTCCTTTAGGTGGAATTTGGTCAGAAAAAGCCTTAAGTAGAATTTTTATACTTTCCTTCCTTTGTATGCTTCCTTTATTGATTATGAATTTTACTAGCCTTTTCAGTAACTAAAAACTTGTCTTGTGTGTTTACTGTCAACCAAGTACTCTAAGTGTTTTTTACCTATGAAATTTTTATGCTAAGTCTGCTCCATGCTATATATTTGAGGGATTTTCCCAAAAGTATGATTTCTAACATACTTTTTAAAAAATATTGGATCAATTTCATCTCTCTTCACTCATATCCAAGTCATCAGTAAAAATGTTGAACTAGCAAAACACCACAGATCTCTCTATATGTGATACCTTTTCTTTCTTTGCTTAATATTTTTGGGCACCTTTTATTTGTTGAACAAAACACCTATGGTTTCTGTCTTTATGAAATTTAAAATGAATTCACTAAGCAGAGCTGTTTGGACCTAATTAGTTGCAAGCCTATACAATTATATTTTCTCCTTTCTGTTACTTTTATATTATTTGTCAGATGCCTGAATTGTTAGATGCAGATAAATTGTTAAATGTATAAAACATTTACCTATGTACTACAGTAGTAACTTTATGATGGAAGTTTAACTAATCTGTGAATAGGCACGAAACAGTAAATTGAAAGCTTAACTGTAGACTGCCAATAAGTATACAAGAAGAATTAGTGGAGATGTGTATAGGCCTATTTGAAGATAAAGGATCCAAGGGAAGCCAGAAGTGTGCATGGGCATGGAGAAGGAAAAGGAAAATGTTAGGGATCATGTAATGAGACATGTGGTATATCAGAGTAATTGAGAATGACAAGAACATAACCTAAAAGAACTTCCAGAACTCTAAAAGCAAGAAATAAAGCAGTCAGTTGAGGCCCACATTGTGTGAGGTACAAGTTTAGGTGGCAGGAGCCCTAAACTAGAACTATTTTTCACAACTTTGATTGTGATGAAGAACATCAAGAAAACTGAATTAGACAGTGTGAGAAAGTTTTAGTTACACATGCTAGTTACTGACAATTCTGTTATACACTGTTTTCTTTTCATTGAACTTTTTAATGTAATTTTATGCCAGGGTGTACAATGTTCAAAATATGATGCTTAGGGAAAAATAAAGTTTCTTGCTTCAGTATAACAGATATTTTGCGCTATACCACATATCACAAAAAAAAACACCGATATTTATAGTAACTTATTTTGGAACTTTAGTTATATAAAAAAATCAGTATGAAATTTTCAGTAGACAAAATAATTATTCTGTCAAAACTAGTTGTCAGTCATACATATTAGTTCCTGGTTATCACTGCTAGTTTTTCTTTTCATCAGTAATTCTTTTTTGGTAATCAGTTCTAAAACTTTGACTAAATTTTATATTGAAATAATATTTTATAAATTCTGAAAATTACCCTTATTCTTTTAAAACATGTTTTATTTTCTAATCTCTTTTTTAGAGTGCCTTTCCTGCTCTCTGTGAGTCTTGAAAGCTCATCCAGAAGGATATCATTCATGATTTTATCAGTATTACCATTACTGATATGATTCATCTGGTCAGAAAACTTGATCCTACAGAGTGAACTATATATGTTCTTCAGGTTTAAAACCTGTTCTTGTGTTAAAAATTTCTACACCAAATATTCTGATATGTACAGTGTGAATTTCATTACCTTTGAAAGACAAGATGGGATAAAATGTTAGCTAATTCTGATCTGTGTTGTAATCATCTGTTAATGTAACATATTGCACATAGAGTTTTCCCTCATAAACTAACATATTTGAGTAATACTCATAAGACAAATCTTGGTGATATCATTTGCACTGGAAATCAGAAAGTCTGAATTTGAACTCCAATTAACTCCTTGTACTCACACTTGCCATAGTTACTTTTGGCAAGTTCCTTCCCCTTTCTGCACTTCTGTGTCAAAATGAATTGGGGCATGAAATCCTAAGACATTTTAAAGATTATTTGATACTAGGGCTTATTAGAATAAGTCACTTCTATAGTCATGGTTGTTCACTGTCTTGGCTCTGTGCTGTTGTAAGATATCTGAGGCTGGATAATTTAAATGGGCAGAAATTAATTTCCTCACAGTTATGGGTAGGCTGGCAAGTTCAAGCTCAAGGCATTGGCATCTTGTGAGGACTTTTTTTGCTACGTTCTCACATGGTAAAAGACAGAAGTACAAGAGAAAAAAATCTGAATTCTTCCCATAAAGCACCTTTATAAGGACATCAAATCCCATTCATGAGAGAAAATAACTCATGGTTTAATTAGCTTTTAGAGGCTGCACCTCTAAATATTAACAGACTAGCAACACCTCAATTGTTGATGGACTACATTCAGTTCATAGGACTCATGCTTTTATGTTATCCATTGCCCCTAAATACATCTTGCATCTCTTTTGTTTCCTTTGTATGTTTTATTTTCATCTTCTCCATTTCTAGATGCTAGTCAATTCAGTTAAATAATTATAGGTGTTGGGCCAGGGATATAATACCTGCCTGGCAAGTGCAAGTTCCTGAGTTCAATTCCCAGTACTGAAAAAGAATTATAGGTGTTGATGTAAACATAGAATTATATATATGCATCTCTCACATATTCACAGTGAAAAACACCACAAATCACAAATAACCATGTGAAAAATTACCATAAATAAAGTTATCAGTAACATCATTGTAAAGGTAAATGCTGTTAAAAAAATACAGATATAAAGATTAGAAATGTTTAATTGTTATATTATACTTAGAAACTAGACTTATAGAAAATTAGATGCTACAGGTGAAAAACTGATGTTCTTGGAGGAGAGAACCAAGTTTTTTACTCTCCTGGGGTTTCCACAAGGGAAAATTTTCCTTAGACTTATCTGACATCTGTCTGTTCCCTTCTGTAAGTTTGCCTGGAAACTTACCTGATTGACAAATTTAACAGCGTGAAATGAAGAAAATGTGCAGAGAACCTGACCGATCCACCTTCACCTGCTGCACACTGCCACCAGAAGGCCCCTTGCTGTGGGCAGCCAAGGCAGGCAGAAAGAATCAGACAGATCCATCTCCGCCTGTCAGACACCACCACCGGAAGGCCCGTTCCTGCGGACAACCAGTGTGGGCAGAGAGAGAGTCAGAGATCCACCTCAACCTGCCACCCATTCCACCAGAAGGCCCTTTCCTGCAGGTAGCCAGCACATCCAGAGAGAACCAGCAGATCTGCCTCTGCCTGTCAGATGCTGCCACCAGAAAACTACTTCCTGTGGGCAGCCAGCATGGGCAGAGAGAACCAGGTGGATCTGCCTCCACCTGCCAGATGTCAACACTGTAATACCCCTTTCTGTGGGCAGCCAGGGTGGGCAGAGAAAAACAGACAGATCCATCTCCACCTGCCAAACACCACCACCAGAAAGCCTTTTCCTGTGGACAGCCAATGTGGGCAGAGAGAGGCTGCCTTCCACCCCTTCCCCTGAAGATCCCTTCTTACAAGTAGCCAGCACAGGCAGAGAGAACCAGCAGATACACCTCTGCCTGCCACTTGCTGCCACCAGAACACCACTTCCTGCAGGCAGCCAGCACGGGCAGAGAGAACCAGACAGATCTGCCTCTGCCTACTGGGTGCCACCACCAGAATGCCCCTTCCTGTGGGTAGCCAGCATGGGTAGAGAGAACCAGCAGATCACCTCCACCTGCTGGGCACTACCACTGGAGGGCCCCTCCCTGTGGGCAGCCAGCACAGGCAGAGAGAACCAGCAGATCTGCCTCCACCTGCTGGGTGCTGCCACCAGAAGGCTCCTTCCAGCAGGTGGCCATCAGGAGCAGGGACACACAACCAGATAAGCCCTTGGCACCTAGGTGCCACCATGGGAGGCCCTTGGTTCCTTCAGAGAGCCATCACCCACCAGGAGACTCAGACAGACACACTGCTGTGTGCCTGCCACCATTGCAGAAGTCCCAGTGTAGACACACAGGCTGAGAGAAGCAGCCCCACCTCCATGTAGCCTTAATCATCACAGAAGCCCCAGTGTAGCTGCATAGGTCTAGAGAAGCCCATCCATGCCCTGCTACCTCCCTGAAAATCTGGGGTCAGAGGAACCCGCGTTCCTGTCCCATTCCCCTACATCATGGAGGGGCAGCCAACATGGGAAGTGCCTGGGGACCCACAACCAGATTGTTGAGAGAAACCCAGGAGAATGTCAAGATAAAGGAGTAAAAGGCAATCTCAGACATCCATCCCACACAGAACAAGTCTAGGAGATACAGTAATGGAAGAAAAATGGAATGGAAGTCACACACCTGACATCTCTGAGAGGATAGCAACTGAGGTAAGGAAACAACTTGATGAGATTGTTAAAGCAGTCAAATCAGAAATAATGTCTCAGGCAAAAGAAGAAATCACAAGCATACTGAAACAGTTGTTGAGCAGTTCTAAAGAAGACATAGACAAAAAAGAGGAGCATAGGAAAATGATGGAAACCTTGAATGAATATAGAAAGGAATTACAATGTAGGAAACAGATTAAACGAGAGATCCAGGAAATTAAAAATTCAATCAAAATCTGGCAAAACCACTAAAAAGAGACCAAAGATAGACTTTCAAACCTTGAAGACAGGATTGCACCAGTAATTGTGAATGGAAAGATCTCTTAAAAACAACATGGGATCAGGAAAAGAAATGCAAGAGTTAGAAGATTATGGAAAGAAGCATAATTTAAGAGTGATAGGTGTTGATGAAGAAGAAGGGGTCAACACAAATGAAATTAAAATGCTATTTACAGAAGTAATAGAAGAAAACTTCCCAAACATGGGAAATGGATCTGGAATGCAGATAAGTTGAGGCATATAGTACTCCAACTGGCCATAACTAAAGTAAATCTGCACCTAGACATAGAATAATCAAGATCTTAGAAATTCAGCACAAGAACAGAATATTAAAAGCTGTTAGAGAAAAGAAACAGATCACCTCTTTTTTGTAGCTTTTTTATTTAAAGAGAAAAAACAGATAAAGGTAGAAACATTACAGAATTTCAAGAAAAGAAGACAAACAATAAGAAATCACTAGTTGATAAATTACATATTGTTCTTTTAGAAATAGTTATTCAAGTTACAAAATTAAAGGACACAAAGTAGACACTCAAGCAGTGAGAGTGCAAACAGATCTGTTCAACAATCCAACAAGAACCTAGAAATATGGTTATCAATCCCATACACCTAAATATACATGCAGCTCTACCTTTTATAGAGCTTCCTATTTCCTTTTTTTACCATAGCAATTATACATGTAAAAAATTTTTATTTAAAGAGAAGAAAAAAAGCAAAACAGAAAAAGGGTAGCACCAATACAGAATTCTAAAAGAAAGAAAGAAAAAAGAAAATGAAAAAAAGCCCCACTAAGAAATCAGTAGTTTATAAATTGTATACTGTATCCTGGATATAGTTGTTCAAGTTACAAAGTTAAAGGGTACATAGTAAACATTCAGTCAGACTACAAACAGTTCTGCTCAAAGATCCAACAAAGATTCCACAATATGGTCATCTATTTTACACTCAAACATACATGCAGTTATACCCCTTAGAGCACTTTCTTTTCCTTTCTTTTTTACAATAGCAATTACACGTTTTGGTTTTATTGCTCTTGTAGTTCTTATTTACTTTTTACACTAGAGACACAATATGATATTTATAAATATGATTCTTATTTATTTCACTATTGAGGATAGTCTCAAGTTGTCTCCATTTACCTATGAAGGCCTCAAGGTCATTGTTTTTTATAGCTGAGTAATATTCCATTGTATAAAAATGCCACATGTTTTTCATCCACTCTGCAGTTGATGGGCATCTTGGTTGTTTACAGGATTTAGCTATCACAAATTGTGCAGCTATGAACATGTGTGCACATATATCACTGTGACATGAACTTTTCAGGTTTTCTGGGAAAATACCCAGGAGGAGAATAGCTGGATTGAATGGGGCTTCCAATCCTTGTCTTCTGAGAATTCTCCATATGGATTTCCATAATGGTTGCACCAGTCTACATTCCCACCAACAGTGGAGCAGAGTTCCTTTTTCCCTGCAGCCTTGCCAACATTTGCTATCAGTTGATTTTTTTATGGCAGCTATTCTTTCCAGAGTAACATGGAATCTCAATGTTGTTTTAATTTTCATTTCTTGAATGACCAGTGATGGTGAACATTTCTTCATGCATTTATTTGCCATTTGTATCTCTTTCTCTGAGAACTGTGTGTTCATCTCAGATGCCCATTTTTGGAGAGGGTCTTTGAATTTGGGGGGCTTGATGTTTTTCAATTCTTTGTATGTTCTGGACACAAGTCCTTTGTCTGAAGGGTTGCTGGATAAAGTTCTTTCCCACTCTGTGGGTTTTCTTTTCACTTTGTTGGTGATTTCTTTGAAGTGCAGAAACTTTTCAATAATGTGAGATCCCATTTATTGATTCTTTGAGGTGTTTCCCTTGCAGTTTGCATTTTGTTCATTAATTCTCTGCCTACCCCTATGTCTCCAAGACTTCTACCTACCTTGTCTTCCAGTAGATTTAGTGTTTCTGTTTTAATATTTAGAACCTTGTTCTGTTTATATTTTAGTTTTGTGCATGGTGATAGGCATGGATCTAGTTTCAGTCTTTGGCATGTAGAGAGCCAATTTTTTCCAACACCATTTATTAAAGAGACTATCCTTCTTCCAGTGGACATATTTAGCCCCTTTGTCAAATATCAGGAGGCTGAGTGTCTCTGTAGTTGTGCTTGCATTTTCTAATCTGTTCAGTTGATCCTCAGGTCTATTTCTTTGCCATTACCAAGCTGATTTTATCACCGTGGCTTTATAGTACTGTTTCAAGTCAGGAATTGAGATGCCTCCTGCCTTGCTTTTGTTGCCTATAATTGCCTTTGCTATTCTAAGTTTCTTCTGTTTCCAAATGAATTTTAGTAGTGTTTTATCTAGAAACAGATCACCTCTTATGGAAAGCCAATCAGAACCACAGCAGACTTATGAACACAAACCATCAAGTCAGGAAAAATTTGGAGTGAAGCATTTGAAGTCCCGAAAGAAAACTTCCTACCCAGATTGATATACCCTGAAAAACTGTCTAAAAATTGATGGGAAAATAAGACACTTCCATGATAAAGAACAACTGAAGGAATTCATGACTACTAAACCAACTCTGTAGAGAGTGATAAAGGATATTCTAGAGAGAGATAATGATGACCATGGTTCCAGGAACAGCAGCAGAGGAGGATCATCAAAGAAGTCAGGCAATTAAATAAAGGGGAAAATTGGAGAGCCAACAACAGCAGGATAGCATGGCAGAGACAAACCAATGTATGCTGGTTGTAACCATTAATGTAGAAGGCCTCAGTTCAGCAATAAGAAGAAACATAGGGAGAGTGGATCAAGAAACAAGATCGATTGATATACTGTATACATGAAACACATTTATCTGGAAAGGAAATTCATAGACTGAAAATCAAAGGAGAGAAAACAATTGTTCCATGTGACAGGAGAGAAAAAAAAGAAAAGAAAAGAAAAGAAAAGAAAAGAAAAGAAAAGAAAAGAAAAGAAAAGAAAAGAGAAAGAAAAAAGAAAAAAGCAAGAGTAACTTGCTCATCAACTGCAGAATGGATAAGAAAGATATGGTATTTTCATGCAGTAGAAAGCTACTCAGCTACAAAGTAGAATAATCTCAAGGCTTCTGTAGGTAAATGGATGCAACTGGAGATCATGTCCATGGCCGAAACAGTTTGAACTCATATGTGTGAACCCTAGCATAAGAAACAGAAGGAGTTAATGGGATCAAAAAGCAAAATACTTAATATAAGAGAAAGGGGACGAAACACCTGTGAGGGAAAGGTGGAAACTAGTGTCAATTTCTTATTTTTTTGTCTTGAACTCTTACATTGTTTACACAATTCTGTTAGGTTTGGCTTTGTTCTGTCTTGTTTTGTTAGATTTTATGGTGTCAGATGGCAGGGGCAGCTATTTTGAATATAATGGGATATATTATGGTAATCATGGTTTCCTATTATATTGCTTTGAAGTCTTATAATGCTTTAATTCACCGATTTGATTGATTTTATTCTGTTTTGTTTGATTTTATTATGTGTGATGGTATGAACAGATATTTTGAAGAAAACAAGACATTATGTTAACCATTGCTGACTTACTATTATCTTGTTTTGAAGTCCTAACATGCTTTTGTTCTTCTGTTTTGATTGGTTTTATCCTGTTGTGTTTTATTTGATTTTAATATGTGTGATGGTATGGACAACTTTTTTTGAGGAAAATGAGATATTATAGTAGCCATTGTTCAATTCCTGTTATCTGGTTTTGAAGTCTGGTAATGCTTTCATTCTTTAGATTGTTTTTAAACTATGTTGTTATGTTTGATATTATTGTATGCGAAGGTATGGGTCAACTATTTTGAAGAAAGCAAGAGACATTATATTAGCCACTGTTGATGTCCTGTTGTCTTGTTATGAAGTCCTGTGTTGCTTGCATTATTTTGTTCTGACTTGCTTTGTTCTGCTTTTTTAAGTTTTCTTTTGTTTTATTCTCTTTAAAAAATTGAAAGAATGAGAAAATATAACTCATCTTCTTTCTCTTTTTATTCCCTTGTGAGTCACCTGCTGAAAGTAATCATGCAGTACTGTCTTCACCCTTATTTCTTTAAAAAAATTTTTTATTAAGCTATTGGTACAATTTAGGTACATACTATGATCGCATTCATCATAGGGAACTTGCACCTCTAAATAACATAAGTTAAATTGTCTTTTTGCCTTCCCTCACCTTCCACTTCCCCTTCCCTCCCTTTCCTTCTACCACTCTTCCCCTCCTTATTTACAAAGCTTTATTTCTATTTTATCCTTCTTTTCTCATTTTTTTCTTCCTTTCTCTGTCCCTTATCACTAGTTCTCCTTTGAGCAATTTCTCCCCATTTCACCATATCTCTTGTACAATTGGGTTCTTATTTACACTTTCAGTTTCTCATGTTATTGAATGCAATATTTACATATGTGTGTCTGAGTTATTTCACCTAAGAGTATCATCTCAAGAGGCACCCATTTAGCAATAAGTGTCTCAAATTTGTTCATCTTTATGGCATAGTAGTACTCCATTTCATAAAAAAGCTACAGCTTTTTTATCCATTCTTTGGCTGATTGGTATTTGGCTGTTTCAAATATTTAACTATTACAAACTGTGCCACTATGAATGTAGGTACACATATATAAGTGTGCTACAATTATTTTAATTCTTCCTGAAAGTATCAAGAAGGAGAATAGCTGGGTCAAATGAGACCTCTAATTCCACTTTTTTGAGGAATCTCCACACTGATTTCTACTGTGGTTGCACCAGTATACACTTCCATCAACAGTGGAGAAGGGTTCCTTTCCCCCCATAGCACCACCAGCAATTGTTACTGATTGATTTCTTGATGATAGGCATTCTTTCTGGAGTGAGATGATATCTCAGGATTTTTAAAATTTACATCTTTTGAATCAACAGTGATGTAGAACATTTTTTCTATATTTGCTACTTGTATTTCTTCATTTTAGAAGTGTGTGATAATCTAAGCTGTCCACTTTTGGTGTGGATATTTGAATTTGGGGGGTCTGATTTTTTCAATTCTTTATTTGTTCTAGATAGAATTCCTTTGAGGGACAGTTGGCTAAATTTTTCCCCACTCTATGGATTTTTTTTCACTCTATTGGTGATTTCTTTTGATGTGCACAAAATTTAATAAGGCCCTAGTTATTGATTCATTGAAGTATTTCCTGCACAGTTTGGTTTTTGAACTCTCTGTCTGCCCCTATGTCTTTGAGATCTATACCTACTTTCTCTTTCAGAAGACTTAGATTTTTTTGTTTTAATATTAAGACCTTGTTCCATTTTGATTTTAGCTTAGTGCATGGTGATAGATGTGGGTTATTTTGAGTCTTTGGCATATGAAAAACCAGTTTTGCCAGCACCATTCATTAAAGAGATTATCTTTCTTACAGTGAACATGTTTTGGTCCTTAGTCAAAGATAAGATGGCTGAGTGTACTTGTGGTTGTGTCTGCATCTTCTCTTCTGTTCTATTGATCCTCAGGTCTGTTTTTTGCCAGTATCATTGTCATTTTATCACAGTAGCTTTGTAGTATAATTTCAAGTAATCAATTTTAGTGCCCTTGCCTTGCTGTTGTTGCCCAGGATAGCCTTTGCTATTCTAGGTCTCTTCTGTTTCCAAATGAATTTTAGGAATGTTTTCTCTTGATTCATGAAATATGCTGATGGTATTTTGATTGGGAATGTATTAAATATATATAACAATTTTGGAGTATGGCCATTTTCAGTATGTTTGTTCTTTCTATCCATGAGCAACGGATATCTTTCCATTTCCTAGTATCCTCTTCAATCTTTTTTTCCAGAGTGCTGTAATTTTCAATGTATAAGATCTTTTATTTCCTTTGTTAGATTGATTTCATTTTTTGAATACTATAAGTAAGTGTGTAATGTCCTTGATCTCTCTCTCTCTGTCTCTCTCTCTCTGTCTCTCTCAATGAGTTTGTTTTTTATGTACAGGAATGCTATTGATTTTGGAGTGTTGATTTTGTATCCATCTGTGCCAGTGAATTTGTTCATTAATTCTAGTAGTGTTTCTGTGGGGTTTTTGGTGTCTTCTACATAGATTTGTAATGTCCTTTGTGAATAGTGCTAATTTAACTTTTTCCTTTCCTACCCTTATTCTTTCTATTTCTCTCTCTTTTTTCTAGCTAATGGTTGTAGGACTATGTTGAATAGAAGTGGTGGACATACTGCTAATGTTTGCAGGACTATATTGAATAGAAGTGGTGGACATTCTTGTCTTTTACCTGATTTTAGAGTGAAAGCTTTATGTTTTTGGCCATTTAGTATAATGTTGGCTGTTGGTTTGTCATATATGGCTTTTATCAGATCAAGGTAAAGACCATCTATTCCAATTTTCTGTAGGTTTTTTATAATGACTGAGTGTTGTACTTTGTCAGAATCTTTTTCTACATCTGTTGAGAAGATCATGTTATTTTTGTCTTTGGCTTTTTTGATGACATTTATTGACTTGTGTATGTTGAATCATCCCTGTATTCCTGGGATGAATCCCACTTGGTTGTGGTGTATAACCTTGATGATTTGCTGCATTCTGTTTGCTAGTATTTTATTCATTTTATTGAGAATTTTTGAATCTATGTTCATTAGGGAGATTGACCTGTAGTTTTCTTTATTGGTTGGATCTTTCTCTGGTTTTATTTTACAATACTTGCTTTGAGGAATGAGATAAGGAGAATTGCTTTCCATTCAATTTCATTAAGTAGTTTGCAGAGTATAGGCAATGAATCTAAATTTCTTATGGAATTCATCTGTAAATTGATCAGGATGTGGGTCTTTATTTGTTGTCTTTTATTATATTTTCAATGTCATTAACTACTATTGAATTATTCAGAATTTTTATATCTTCTTGATCAAGCACTGGTAACTCATATGTTTCTAGGAATCTGTCCATTTTTTCTGTGTTTACCATCCTCTGAGAGTAAAGATTTTCAAATTAGATATCAATGATCTATCTTTGGGTTTCTTTCCTTCTTTTTTTTTACTTTTTGCTGTTTTCCTCCTTCTGTTCATTTCTCCTATTTTTATTCCATTTCTCCCAATTTTATGAGTGTGTGTGTGCCTGCATGTGTGTGTGTCTTTCTCTTGCTTTCATCCTCTAATATACTTTATAGAGAAAAAGGCAATTCACTCTTGTCTCTTTTTATTACTTCTACTTTTTTATTTTAAAGACAAAATACCAGAAAAATCAAGAAGCAAACAAACAAAAAACAACAAAAAGCAAAATGATGGCAGAAACAACAGCAACAACAACAAAAACAATGGCAGTAGGATATCAAAATAAGATGATAAGAATTTAACAGTGGTTGTTATATTGCATATTATTCACCTCAAAGTAATTGCCCAGTCTACCAGATACAGGCATGGAAGATTAATCAAACAATAAAATTTCCCTTTTGAGCAGTTTCTTTCCCTTTTACTATATCTATTATAATTTTTGGATCTTTTTTATACTTTCAGTCTCTTACACTAGGGAGATAATATGTTGTTTACACATGCAAGTTGATACATATCACTTATGAGTGTTGTTTCTAACTGTATCCATTTACCTGTAAAAGCCTTGAGTTTGTCATTCTTTATGGTTGAATGGTATTCCATTATATAAAAATATTACTTCTTTTTTGTGCATTCCTCAGTTGATGGCATTTGGATTGTTTCCAAGATTTAGCTATTACCAGTTTTGCTTCTATAAACATGGGTGCACGTATATCACTGTGGCATGATGTTTTCAATTCTTCTGAGAAAATACCCAAAAAGGAAATAGCTGGGTTGAATGGAACCTCTACTCTTAGTTTTTTGATTTCCACAGTGGTTGTACCATTCTGCACTCCCACCCACAATTGAGAAGGGTTCCTTTTCCCCACAGCTCTACCAGTATTTGTTATTGATTAATTTCTTGATGTTGCTCATCCTTTCTGGAATGAGATGATTTCTCAGTGTAGTTTTAATTTGCATTTCTCTAATGACCAAACATGTTGACCATTTTTTCATATATTTGTTTGCCATTTATATTTCTTCATTTGAGAAGTGTGTATTCATCTCAAATGCCCATTTTGGGTGGGGCTTATTTTTTTCAATTCTTTATACTTTTTAAATAAAAGTCCTTTGAGGGACAGTTGGCAAAAATCTTTTTCCAATTTGTGGGTTTCCTTTTCACTCTGTTGGCAATTTCTTTTAATGTGCAAAAACTTTTTAATAAGATAAGATTCTAGTTATTGATTCTTTCAAGTACTCTCTGTGCAGTTTGGTTTTTGTTCAAACTCATGGCCTATCCCTAAGTCATTGAAGCTTCTACCTACTTTGTCTTCCAGTAAGTTTAGTGTTTCTATCTTAATATTCAGATTTTTGATCCTTTTAGATTATAGTGCATGGTGATAGGCATCAGTCCAGTTTAAGTCTTCAGCATATGGAAAGCCAAATTTACCAACAATACTTATTAAAGTGGTTGTCTTTTTTCCAGTGAGCATGTTAGACCCCTTTGTCAAGGATAAGGTGGATGAGGTGTTTATAGTTGTATCTGTATCTTGTGTTCTGTTCCATTTATTCTCATATCTTTTCTTTTTTGCAGTACCATGTGGATTTTATTATAGCAGCTTTGTAGTATAATTTCAACTCTGAGACTGTGATGCCTCCTGCCTTGCATTTGTTGCCTAGGGTTGTCTTTGCTATTCTTTGTCTCTTATGGTTCCATACAAATTTTAGGAATACTTTCTCTAGATCTGCAAGGTATGATGATAGTATTTTGCTTGAGATTGCATTAAATCTGTATAACAGTTTTGGGAGTACAGCCAGTTTCACAGTGTTGGTTCTTCTGATCCATAAGCAAGGGCTATCTTTGCATTTTCTGAATTTGTCTTCAATTTCTTTTTTCAGAGCACTGTAATTTTCAATGTATAAATCTTTTACTTCCTTCATTATATTGATTCTAAGTATTTCATTTTTTGATGTTATCATGAAGGGCATGGTTTTCCTAATTGCTTGCTCAGTGAATTTTTTTGTTTGTGTACAGGAATGTTATTGACTTTCAAGTATTGACTTTGTACCCAGCTACACTGCTGAGTTTTCTTACTAGAAGCCTCTTGGTGGAGGTTTTGAGGTCTTTTATGTAGAGTATCATGTCATCTATGTATAATGATAATTTAATTTTTTCCTTTCCAATTTTTATTTCTTTTATTTATCTCTCTAATAGCACTGGCTAATGTTTTCAGAACTATATTGAACAGGAGTGGTAATAGTGGACATCCTCATCTTGTTCCTGATTTTAGGGTAAAGGCTTTCAGTTTTTGACCACTTAGCATGATGTTGGCTGTTGGTTTGTCATAGATGGATTTTTATCAAAATGAGATAAAGAGCATCTATTCCAATTTTCTCTAGATTTTTTAAATTATGAATTAGTGTTGGACTTTATCACAAGCTATTTCTGAATCTATTGAGATGATCATGTGATTTTTGTCTTTCACTCAGTTAATAGAGTGTATTAAATTTATTGATTTGCATATGTTGAATGATTCCTACATTCCTGAGATGAATCCCACTTGGTCATGGTGTATAATCTTCTTGATGAAGATTTGCTGCATTCCATTTGCTAGTATTTTATTGAGGAATTTTGTATCAATGTTCACTAGAGAGATTGGCCTGTGATGTTCTTTTTTGGTTGGATTATTCTCTGGTTTTAGTACCAGGCTAATATTTGCCTTCCTGAATGAATTAGGGAGCACTGCTCCCCTTTCAATTTCATTCAAGAGTTTGAGGATTATGTGTATTAAATCATTTCTAAATTTCTTGTAGAATTCAGCAGTGAATCCATCAGGACCTGGGCTTCTTTTGTATGTAAGTTTTTAATTATGTTTTTTATTTCATTTACTGACATTGGTTTATTCAGAAGTTTTATAGCTTCTTGATACAGGTTTAGTAATTCGTATGTTTCTAGGAATCTGTCTATTTCTTCTGTGTTTTTGATCTTATGAGAGTAAAGATTTTCAGAGTAGGTGTTGATGATCTTCTGTATTTCTGTAAGATCTGTATTGATTTCACCTTTTTTGTTCCTTATTGCATGAATTTGAATTTTTTCTTTCCCTTTTTTGATAATGTTAGCTAGTTTATCAATTTTTTTATTCTTTCAAAGAACCAACTTTTTGATTCATTAATTCTTTGTGTTGTTTTTTGTCTCAATTGCATTAATTTGTTCTCTGATATTTATAATTTCCTCTCTTTTGGGGGCTTTGGGTTTGACTTGTTCTTTTTCTAGAAGTTTGACATGCAATATTATGTTGTTTATTTGTGCTCATTCTGTTTTCCTGATATAAGAATACACCACTATTAATTTCTCTCTGAGGACTACTTTCACACAGGTTTTGGTGAATTGTATTTGTATTTTTGTTTGATGGTATTTATTGTTTAATTTGTTTTTTAATTTCCTTTGTGAGCCATTGATTGTTTAGTAGGGTGGTGTTTAATTTCCATGTGTTTATGAGGCTTTTGCGGTTTCTTTTGTCATTAATTTCCAATTTCAGTGCACTATGGTCAGATAATATGCATGGGATATTTCAATTCCATTACATTTACTTAAGCATATTCTGTGGGTTAGTATATTTTAGATAATGTCTCATATGCATCTGAGAAGAATGTGTATTCTGATGTTGTTGGGTGAAACACTGTATACAACCACTCAGTCCGTTTATTCACAAGTTTGATTTAGTTCTGTTATTTCTTTGCTGATTTTGTGTCCAGTTGATTTGTCTTTTTGTGTCAATGCCATGTTGAGGTACCCTGTTATAAGTGTATTGTTGCTCATTTGATTTTTCATATCTATGAATATTTGTCTTACATAGTTGGGTGCTCCAATATTTGATGCAAATATATTTATGATTGTTTCCCTTCCTCTTGAAGTTTTCCCCTAACAAGTATATAACAACCTTCTTTATTGCTTTTGATACTTCTTGGTTTGAAGTTCACATTATGTGCAAACAGAATAGCTACCTCCAATTTTTTCTGTGTTCTTGTCCCATGGAGTATTGTTTTCCATCCTTTGACTTTCAGTCTGAATATCCTTTTGAGTTAATGTTTTTCCTGTATATAGTATATTGTTGGATTTTGTTTCTTGATCCACTCTACTTGGCTGATCCTTTGATTGGTGAATAGAGGCCATTTATGTTAGCAGTTATAGCTGATATAAATTGGATTATCTTTGTCATGTTATCTTTCTGTTGTTGGTTCCTATTTTTCCTCTCAATTTAACTGTTTGTTGGTTACTTCTCTTGTTCTTGGAATTGTGTTCACTTTTATATCTTTCTAGAATATCTTTCAGTATTTTTGTAGAGTTTGTTTGGGTGGTCATGAAGTTCTTCAGTTGTTTTTTGTTGTGAATGTATCTTATTGCTCCACTGATTTTGAAAGATAGTTTTTCAGGGTATATCAATCTGGGTTGGAAGTTGTTTTCTTTTAGTACTTGAAATACTTCACTCTATTCTTGACTTGAATTTGTTTGTTGAGAAGTCTACTGTGATTCTGGTAGGCTTTCCTTTATAGTTGATATGTTTCTTTTCTTTAGTGGCTTTTAATATTCTGTTCTTATGCTGAATTTATGGGACCTTGATTATTATATGTCCAGGTGTAGATTTATTTTGGTTCTGGCTAATTGGAGTTCTATATGCATTGCTTATCTGTATTTCAGTCTCTTCCCATGTTTGGAGAATTTTCTGCTATTATGTCTATAAATGTTTTTTAAATATCATTTGCATTGTCTCCTTTTTTGTTGACATATATCACCTTATATCTTTTTTCTCTTTGCATCACCTTGAAGCTTTTGACTTGTCATTTTCTGATTACTTGTTACTTTAAGAGATCTTTCTTTTCATGATCACTAGCCGCAATTCTGTCTTCAAGGTCTGAGAGTCTGTGTTCAATTTCATTTATGCAGTTTTGCCAGTTTTCAATGGAAGGTTTGATTTCTTGGATATCTCCCTGAATCTGTTTCATGTATTCTAATTGTTTGCTGTGTTGTTCATTCAAGGTTTCCATCATTTTTCTATGCTTCTCTATATTTTAAATCTGTCTTCTTTGAATGTACTCACCCATTCTTTCATTATGTTTATCATCTTTGTTTTTACCTGAAAGATGATTTCTGATCTGATTTTCTTTACAGCTTCCTGGAGTGGTTTCTTTACTTCCATTTCTATCATTTCAGAAATTTCAGATATGTAATTTCTAATTCCATCCATGTCTGTGTCTCCTGTACTAGATCTGGGTGGGCTGGTAGTTTGAGACTGCATTTTGTTCTTTTGTTTTGGCATTTTCTTGTTTTTCTCTGACTCAGTAGGATGTAAAGTCCTAGTTTTTTCCTGCACTTGCAGTCCATCAGGCAGCAGGCCTCACTAAGTCTTGCTGATGGCTGTGGATTTCTTAGTGCAGAATCCTAGTCTCTGCAGGCTTCATAGATGGTTCCCAGGAGTGAGTGGGTTGCTGGGGGAGGACTCCCAGTCCCCATGGGCCTCACCAAGAGTTCCCAGATGACTGTGGGTGACTGGGTGTGGATTTCCTTTCCCTCGTGGGCCACAGAGATAGTTCCTGGGTATGACCAGGTCACTGGGCACAGACTCCCAAACACTGAAGGCCTCAGTGTAGGTTCCTGGATAACAATGAATCCCTAGGTGAAGTTTCTCACCCCCAAGAACCTCATCTACAGTTCCTGGGTGTGGGCAGGTGACTAAGAACAGCTTCCTAGCCCCTGTGAGCCTCACTGTGTGTTCCCAGATGACTATGGGTCTCTGGGTGCAGACTCCCAGTTCCTGTGAACCTCAGAGATGGTTCCCATGTGAGGTTGGATCACTGGGTGCAGCTTTCCAGTTCCCAGGAGATTCATCTACAGTTCCTGGGTGTGGGAGGGTCACTGGGTGCAGATTTACAATCCCCGTGGGCCTCACTGAGGGTTCCTGGATGACTGCAGGTCCCTGGGTACAGACTCCCAGTTCTCATGGGCCTCAGAGATAGTTCCTAGGTATAGGGGGTGTCACTGGATGCAGATTCCCTAGTCCCTGTGGGCTTCAGGGACAGTTCCTGGATGACTACAGTTTTCTGGGTGCAGTTTCCCATTCCCCAAGAGCCTCACCTATGGTTCCTGGGTGTGGGTGGGTCACTTGACACACCTTCCCAGTCCCTGTGGACCTTGCTGTGGGTTTCCAGATGACCATGGGTGTCTAGGCACAGACTCCCAGTCCCTGCAGACCTCAGAGATTGTTCTGTTGTGAGGGTGGATTGCTGGATGCAGTTTCCCAGTGCAAAGGAGCCTCACCTATATCTATTACTTCTACTTTTGTCTGTATCTTTTCACCTGACTTCTTTCTCCTGCTTATCTTTTGTTTACTTTTTCTTCCTTCTTCCCCTTTTCCATTTGTCTAACTTTAACTTTTTCTCTAATATTTACATTAGTCATAAATCCTTTCTCCTCTTCATTTCTCACTACCAATTTTGTGCTCAGTTTTTCCTGTTATCCCCATCTAAATATATACCACAGTTAAGATCCTTTTCCTCTTTTCTATTTCCTCCTTCACATACCAAAAAGCAGAAGACTTTGAAAAAACACTTCCCTTCCCCCACATTACCTGGTCCCCAATCCCTGAACTTCAGACAATTTATTCTGTGAAATTATAATTTTTTCACCATTAGAAGAGATGTAACTATCATATTTAGTACATATAAGCTGTAGATCAGTATTTGGGCTGTTATGATGCTCCCACTATAACTGTGGACTTTTTCTCTAGGGTAATAGTGATCCCAAACTGGGTCTCATGGTATGTTCTCAATTTGCCCAGATAGAAACCACTGTAAATGACTAGTTTGTTACTACTGTGGCTGATATGATTGCATCAGAATGCTCATGACTCAATGGACAATTTCATGCCAATGAATCTATCGGCTGATTCCATCATCATACATCTGGAGAGTGACAGCAAGTGTTCCTAGCCAAGAATTTGAACTGCCTTGGATTCTATAAAAGTGCATGCAATCTGACAGAAAGAAGTTCTTCATCTGAGTTAGCTTTAGTATTGTTGTGGAAGAGTCAAAAGACTTATTGCAATGTGGGCACTCAGAAGCTCTAGCAAAGAAGCTGCATGTAAATCACATATATATATAGTCTCATCAAAATATTTAATGTGTGTTATCATCTGATACTTTATAGAGTTGAGTTTTTGCTTGTTTCTTGCTTTATTTAGTAGTGTGAGCTTATGCTGTGTTCTTCTGTGTGTGTGCGTGCATGTGTGTGTGTGCATGCATGTGTGTATGTGCGTGCATGTGTGTGTATGTGAGCATGTACATGTGTGTTTATCAGGTTTTTATGTTTGTGTGTTTTTTTCTTCCAATGACTCTGATTTATAGGTATTGAGTTTCTCTCCCTTGTCTCTGCTTCCTCTCTAGCTTCTTCACCACAAATCCTGAAACAATACAATTACCATATTTCTTTATTTTTTTTCAAATACATAAACTGCACCCAAGTTTTTTATTTTTTTGCTTAAAGGGATAAAACAGAAAAAGGAGAGAAATATTACAGAATTTCAAAAAAATAAACAGTAAGAAATCACTAGTTGATAAATTACATATTGCTCTTTTAGAAATAGTTGTTCAAGTTACAAAACTAAAGCACACAAAATGGACACTCAAGCAGTGAGACTGCAAATAGATCTGTTCAACAATCAAACAAGAACTAAGAAATATGGGTATCAATCCTGCACACATAAATATACATGTAGTTATATCTTTTATAGCACTTCTGATTTTCTCTTTTTTACAACAGTAATTATACATTTTTTCATTAAAGAGAAAAAAACAAGATAAAGGTAGAAATATTACAGAATTTCAAGAAAAGAAGATAAACAGTAAGAAATCACTAGCTGATACATCACATATTGTTCTTTTAGAAATAGTTATTCAAGTTACAGAATTAAAGCACACAAAGTGGACACTCAAGCAGTGAGAGTGCAAACAGATCTGTTCAACAATCCAACAAGAACCTAGAAATATGGTCATCAATCCCACACATCTAAACATACATGCAGCTATATCTTTTATAGCGCTTCCTATTTCCTCTTTTTTTTACAATAGCAAATATATATTTTTTAAATTTTATTTAAAGAGAAGAAAAAAAAGCAAAACAGAAAAAAGGGTAGCACCAATACAGAATTCTGAAAGAAAGAAAGAAAAAGGAGAATGAGAAAAAGCCCCACTAAGAAATCAGTAATTTATAAATTATGTACTCTCATGCTGGATGTAGTTGTTCAAGTTCCAAAGCTAAAGGGTACATAGTAAATATTCAGTCAGACTAAAAACAGTTCTGCTCAAAGATCCAACAAAGATTCAGCAATATGGTCATCTATTTTACACACTCAAACATACATACAGTTATATCCCTTAGAGTACTTTCTTTTCCTCTCTTTATTACAATAGCAATTACACATTTTGGTTTATTACTCTTATAGTTCATATTTACTTTTTATACTAGAGACACAATATGACATTTATAAATATGATTCTTATTTATTTCACTAATGAGGATAGTCTCAAGTTGTCACCATTTGCCTTTGAAGGCCTCAAAGTCATCGTTTTTTATAGCTTAGTAATATTCCATTGTGTAAAAATGCCTTTGTATAAAAACATCTTTTTCATCCCCTCTGCAGTTGATGGGCATCTTGGATGTTTCCAGGATTTAGGTATCACAAATTGTGCAGCTATGAACATGGGTGCACATATATCACTGTGACATGAACTTTTCAGTTCATTGGGGAAAATACCCAGGAGGGGAATAGCTGGATTGAATGGGGCTTCCAATCCTAGTCTTATGAGAATTCTCCATATGTATTTCCACAATGATTGCACCAGTCTACATACCCACCAACAGTGGAGCAGTGTTCCTTTTCCCCCGCAGCCTCACCAACATTTGTTATCACTTGATTTCTTGATGGCAGCTATTCTTTCCAGAGTAAGGTGGAATCTCAATGATGTTTTAACTTGCATTTCTCGAATGACCAGTTATGGTGAACATTTCTTCATGCATTTATTTGCCATTTGTATATCTTTCTCTGAGAACTGTGTGTTCATCTCAGATGCCCATTTTTGGAGAGGGTCTTTGAATTTGGGGGGCTTGATGTTTTTCAATTCTTTGTATGTTCTGGACACAAGGCCTTTGTCTGAGGGGTTGCTGGTTAAAATTTTTTCCCACTCTGTTAGTTTTCTTTTCACTCTGTTGATGATTTCCTTTGAAGTGCAGAAACTTTTCAATAATGTGAGATCCCACTTGTTGATTCTTTGAAGTGTTTCCCGTGCAGTTTGCATTTAGTTCATGAATTCTCTGCCTACCTCTATGTCTCCAAGACTTCTACCTACCTTTTGTCTAGTAGATTTAGTGTTTCTGTCTTAATATTGAGGTCTCTGGTCCATTTAGACTTTAGTTTTGTGCATGGTGATGTGCATGGATCAAGTTTCAGTTTTCAGCATGTAGAGAGCCAATTTTTCCAACACCATTTATTAAAGAGACTGCCCTTCTTCCAGTGGACATATTTAGCCCCTTTGTCAAATATCAGGAGGCTGAGTGTCTTTGTAGTTGTGCTTCCATCTTCTAATCTGTTCCATTGATCCTCAGGTCTATTTCTTTGCCAGTACAAGCGGATTTTATCACTGTGGCTTTATAGTACTGTTTCAAGTCAGGAATTGAGATGCCTCCTGCCTTGCTTTTGTTGCCTAGAATTGCCTTTGCTATTCTAGGTTTCTTCTGTTTCCAAATGAATTTTAGTAGTGTTTTCTCTAGATCTGTGAGATATGTCAATGGTATTTTGATTGGGATTGTGTTAAATCTGTATAACAGTTTTGGGAGTATGGCCATTTTCACAATGTTGGTTCTTCCTAACCAAGAGCAAGGAATGTCCTTCCATTTTCTAATATCCTCTTCATTTTCCTTTTTCACTGTAGTATAATTTTCAGCATATAGGTCTTTTACATTTTTAGTTAGGTTGATTCCTAAGTATTTCATTTTTTTAGATGTTATTTTAAAGGGCGATATTTCCATAATTTCTCTCTCAGTGAGATTTTTGTTTGTGTACAGGAATGCTATTGATTTTTGAGCATTGACTTTCTATCCAGATGCACTGCTGAACTTGTTTATTACCTCTAGCAGTCTTTTAATGGAGTTTTTTGGGTCTTCTATATAGAGTATCATGTCATGTGCAAATAGTGATAATTTAACTTCTTCCTTTCCTATCTTTACTCCTTTTATTTCTCTCTCTTGTCTGATTGCCCTGGCTAGTATTTCCATAATTATGTTGAAAAGAAGTGGTGAGAGTGGACATCCTTGTCTTGTTCCTGACTTTAAAGTGAAAGCTTTCAGATTTTGTCCATTTAGTATAATGCTGGTTGTTGGTTTGTCATAGATGACCTTTAAAAGGTTGAGGTAGACACCGTGTATTTGGAGTTTCTGAAGGGTTTTTATCATGAACATGTGTTGGACTTTGTTGAAAGCTGTTTCTGCATCTATTGAGATGACCATGTGGTTTTTGTTTTTGGCTTTGTTGATGTGGTATATTACATTTATTGATTTGTGTATGTTAAACCATCCCTGCATTCCTGGAATGAACCCCACTTGGTCATGATGTATAATCTTCTTGATGATTTGCTGCATTCCATTTGCCAGTATTTTGTTGAGAATCTTTGCATCAATGTTCATTAGTGAGATTGGCCTACAGTTCTCTTTTTTGGTTGGATCTTTCTCTGGTTTTGGTATCAAAGTAATACTTGCATCCAGGGATGATTTAGGGAGGATTGCTTTCTTCTCAATTTCATTGAAGTGTTTAAGGAGTATTGGCATCAAATATTCTCTAAATTTCTTGTAGAATTCAGCTGTGAATCCATCCTGACCTGGGATTTTCTTTGTTGATAAGTTTTTGACTTCATTTTCAATTTCAACAGCTGATATTGGGTTGTTCAAAATTGCTATATCTTCTTGGTTGAGCTTTGGTAGTTCATAAGTTTCTAGAAATCTGTCCTTTTCCTCTGTGTTTTCCGCTCTACGTGAGTAGAGATTTTCAAAGTAGGTATTCACGATCTTTTGAATTTCCATGGTATGTGTAGTAATTTCTCTCTTTTCAGTTCTTGTTGCATGAATTTGGGTTTTTTCTTTCTTTCTCTTGATAAAGTTAGCTAGGGGTTTGTCAATTTTGTTGATTCTCTCAAAAAACCAGCTTTTTGATTCATTAATTTTTTTTTAGTTTCAATTGCATTGATTTGTGCTCTAATGTTTACAATTTCCTCTCTTCTATGAGCTTTGGGTTTAGCTTGCTCTTCTTTTTTTAGAAGCTTGAGATGGAGCATTAAGTTGTTTATTTATGCTCATTCTGTTTTCTTGATATGACAATTTATTGCTATGTATTTCCCTCTTAAGACTGCTTTCATTGCTTCCCACAGATAACAGTATGTTACTTCTATATTTTCATTGAATTGTAGGTATTGTTTTATCTCTTCTTTAATTTCATCTGTAGCCCACTGGTTGTTCAAAAGGCTGTTATTTAATTTCCATTATTTATGCAGGTTTTACAATTTCTTTTGCCATTAATTTCCTATTTGAGTGCAGTATGATCAGATATTATGCATGGTATGATTTCAATATGTTTGCATTTTCTTAAGAGTGTTTTATGGGATAATGTATGGTCTATTTTGGAGAATGTCCCAGGTGCAGCTGAGAAGGATGTGTATTCTGATGTGGTTGGGTGGAATACTCTGTAAACATCTACTAAGTCCAATTGCTGACAGGTATGGTTCAGTTCTGTTATTTCTTTGCTGACTTTTTGTCTAGTTGATCTATCTCTTTGTGACAATGGGCTGTTAAGATCTCCTGTTATAGATGTATTGTGTATTTGCTTTTTCATGTCCATTAGTATCTGTCTTATATAGTTGGGTGCTCCTGTATTTGGTGCATATATATTTATACTTGTTAGCCCTTCCTCTTGAATTTTTCCACTAACAAGTATGTAGTGACCTTCTCTATCTCTTTTAATCATTCTAGGTTTGAAGTTCACATTGTCTGCAAATAGAATAGTTACCCCTGCTTTTTTCTGGGTTCCTTTTGCATGGAATACTGTTTTCCATCCTTTGCCTTTTAATCTATGAGTTTCCTTTTGAGTCAGATGTGTTTCTTGTATACAGCATATTGTGGGGTCATGTTTCTTGATCCATTCTGTCAATCTATTTCTTTTTATAGGTCAATTGAGGCCATCTATGTTTATGGATATCACTGATATGTACTGTCTCGACTTTAACATGTTATGTTCCAATTGTTTCTTTCTGCGTTTCCTCTTATCTAATTGCTTATCCTACCTGGTGGTTTCTTTCTGTTGTTGTTTTGGGGATTGTGGTCATTTTTATCTCTCTCTAGTATATCTTTCAGTACTCTTTCTAGGGTTGGTTTTGTGGACATGAATTTCTTCAGTTGTTCTTTGTCATGGAAGTATCTTGTTTCTCCATTTAATTTGAATTAAAGTTTTGCTGGGTACATCAGTCTGGGTTGAAGGTTGTTTTCTCTCAGGGCTTGAAATACCTCACTCCAAGCTCTTCTTGACTTGAGGGTTTATGCTGAAAAGTCTGCCATGATTCTAATGGGCTTTCCCCAATAGGTGAGTTGTGTCTTTTCTCTGACAGCTTTTAATATTCTGTTTTTATGCTGTATGTCTGAGATCTTAATTATTATGTGTCTGGGTGTGGATTTATGTTGATTGTGACTGTTTGGTGTTCTACATGCCTCACTTATCTGCATATCAGATTCTTTCCCCATGTTTGCGAAATTTTCCTCTATTATTTCTGTAAATACTTTGCCTATTTCATTTGCCTGGACTCCCATATCTTCACTAATGCCCATTATTCTTATATTGTTGCTCTTGGCATCATCATGAAGCTTCTGGATTGTCATTTCATGCTGCTTTGTTATTTTTATAAGTTCTATCCTTTCCTGATCACTAACTGTGATCCTGTCCTCAAGGTCTGAAATCCTATCCTCAGCTTCCTTTAGACAGTTTTGCATGCTTTCAATAAAATTTTTTGTTTCTTGGATGTCTCTTTGAGTTTGTTTCATGAATTCTACTTGTTTTCTATATTGTTCATTTAAAGTTTCAATCAGTTTCCCATGCTCATGTACTTTTTTCTCTAGTTCTTCGTTAGCTGCATTCAACAACTCCTTTACTAAAGTTGTTATTTCTATCTTTACATGGGAGACTACTTCTAATTTGATTTTCTCTATAGCCTGATGCAGTTGGTTTTTTTTGTTTCACGCATTATCTTTTCAGAGATTCCTAGTGTGTTACTTTTGGTGTCCTCTATTTCAATGTCTCTTATACTTGCTTCTGGAGAACTATATGTTTGAGACTGCGTTTTGCTTTTTCATTATGTCATTTTCACTCTGCCTGGTGTTTTCTATGTGTAGGAGGGGATCACACACACTCTTTTCAGACACACCAAATTCTTATAGTTAGTTGGAGGGGGTTTTACTACTGGCCTTATTTATCCCCTGTACACCTCTATTTTAGGGGTATACTTACCACAGTGATACAGTTAATCCACTGTAGTCCAAAGTTCACCACCTGGGAGCAAAGTTCCAAATTTTCTCACATAACTGGATCCCACTGAGATCTTCTGATGTTCAGGTGGGAGGGTGGGCCCATCTGTAGCAGTCCAGGGAAGTTTTTAGTCTTGGGTAAGCCTCTTCGATGTTCCCAGTGGCAGGGCAGCCCCACACGTGAGGTTCTGGGTAGCCTACCCCTGAGGCGGGCTTTTGCTGAGTTCCCGGTGGCAGAGCAGGCCCTTGGTAGAACTTCTGGGTAGCCTATGCCTGAGGCGGGCTTGCACTGTGTTCCTGGTGGCAGGGTGGGCCCTCCGTGGTGGTTCTGGGGAGCCTTGCCCTGAGGCAGCCTTGTGCTGCGTTCCTGTTGCCAGGGCGGGCCCTTGGTGGAGGTTCCGGGCAGCTTTGCCCTGAGGTGGGCTTGCACTGAGTTCCTAGTGGCAGCGCTGGCCGTTGGTGGAGGTTCTGGTGAGCTTACCCCTGAGGCAGGCTTGTGCTGAGTTCCCAGTGGTAGGGCAGGCCCTTGGTAAGGGTAGCCTTGCCCTGAGGTTGGCTTGTGCTAAGTTCCTGGTTGCAGGGTGGGCCCTCGGTGGAGCTTCTGGGATGCCTACACCTGAGGTGGGTTTGTGCTGAGTTCCCTGTGGCAGGGCAGGCCCTCGGTGGAGCTTCCAGGGAGCCTCCTCCCAAGTTTTTAATTTTCCATACTTAGCTCCCCTACAGTCACTTCTATCTTCTCTAGTATTAATCCTTGATTCTCCCCATTCTAAGTCTTCAGCTCTTCCATATCTTCTCTAGCATATTGTCCTCTTAATCAACAGGTTCTGACAACTCCATAGCTTTCATCAATTACAAAATAAACCTCCTTCTTCACATATCTCACCCTTGCTGCCACAAGTATCCTCTGAGAACTCTAAAGTCTAATCCTTCAACTTCACTAAAATTGCTTCAGTAAAATTAGACCCTACATCCAGCTATTCTTCTCAACTATTATTATTATTCCCTCTTCAAAACTCTCCCTTAGTGTCTAAAACTCATCTAACCACATTCCATCCTCTTCACTGCACTTTTCCTACCTCATTGCAGAACAACTGCAAATAATAAATGATCATAGTGTGTGCATAGAGGAAAGATAAAGGGGAGAAGTGTAACTGTAAGGACTATCATATAGAAGTGTTGTATAATTGAATTTGTTGATACTATTATAACCAGAAGTAATTTGTTTGACAAATCATAGGGACAGAGTTCAAATAACTTAAGGCAAATAACAGAAGGAGTAAATACTAGAACTGGGCATACAAAGCAGAAAGTTTTGCCAAAGCAAAAGCTATTATAGACAACAAGAGCAAATCAGGAGGCCTTGAAATATCTGACTTCAAGGTATACTACAAAGCAATATTGATAAAAATGGTATATACTGGAATGAAAACAAATATGCAGATCAGTGGAACAGAATAGAGCATGCAGAAACATTCCTAGACATATTTACCTGTTTGATCTCTGACAAAGGAGCCAAAAGCATATTTTGAAGGAAAGCCAGTCTCCAACTGGAAAAACTATCTATTTGCAGAAGATTGAAACTGGACCCCAATCTTTCACCATATACTACATTAAAATAAAAATGGATCAAAGAGCTAAATACAGAAACATTAAACCTACTGGAATATAAAATATGTAAAATACTTGAAGTAATAGGTGTAGAAAAGGATTTTCTAAGCAGAATTTCAATTGCACAGGAAATAACAAGAATCAACAAATGAGATTATATCAGACTAAAAAGCTTCTAGACAGCATAAGAATCAATTAGTAGAGTGAAGAGACAATCTACAGAATGACAAAAAATTTTATCAGTTACTCTCCAGACAGAAGACAAATATCTATAATATAAAATAACTAAAACCTAAAATTAAAGAACCAGTCAAGAAGTGGGCAAGACAAATGAATGGACATTTCACAGAGGAACAAATACAAATGATTGACAAATATATGATAAAATATTCAGCATTTCTGATCATTAACAAATGCTGGTGTGGCTGTGGTGAAAAAGAAATCATCTTTTATTGTTGGTTGGAATGTAGACTAGTCCAACCATTGTGGAAATCAGTATGGCAATTTCTCAAAGAACTGAAATTAGAAATTCCATGTGATCCAGCTATTCCCCTTCTAGATATCTGTCATGTCTGCCAGAGCTGTCTAAGTTCACAGGGGTAAGAACAATGAGAGGATAAAGATAGAGACAGAAAGCTGGGGTTAGTGGAGCCCTTCCTCTGGATGGAACAGACTGCTTAATCACAGCAATGCATTTATTATACATTTGCCATATGATGTCCCTTTGCTTAACTAGCTCACTTCTTACACCCTGTGTTCTTGGGACTGAAACACCTTTTCACCTCCAGTACTCCACACCTTCAGGGAATTTCTTAGGCAATCTGTGCCCTTGGGGCATTCCTTGGATGCTTTGTGCTTTCAGTTCTGCATGTGTGAGTAATCACTAGCTCAGTAGCTCCCAAAATGTCCCCTCTTTTTGGTCTTTATAGTTAATTCAGTTGAATTTGGAGGAACTTTTTGGAAGACTCAGCAGAAAACTTTCTTCCTTATGGCTGTACTTTTCTACTGGGTATTTGAGAACAAGTTAAAGGGAGACCTGTGCCAATAAAAATCAATTTCTTGCCACCTATCAAGGTCAGTTATATATCTGGAGGAATTATCCTGGAACTATGTGCATTGCCTCTTGGTATTTCTGTCAGTGTCAGCCATCTGGATGGGTCATGGCCATTGCTTGATCAGGTGGCTTTCTATGAAAGCTTGGGAGATTTTTCTCTCCTAGTGACTCTCCTTAGGCATACTGCACATCATAGATCACTTCCCTCTGTGGTCTCATAAGATCTTGATCAGAAGAACAGGGTTTCACAGAGTTATAGAATATTGTGGCAGAGTTATTTTATATCCTGGGTCCTCACTGACCTCAGATGACTGGGGCCAAAATATTGGCTGATCTGTTAGGTCATCTACCTTTCTAGTCTTTTGGTGTCTAAGTCTTAGTTGTTGAACATCCAGAAGAGAATATTAATGGCATTACTTTATAATGGAGGCAGTAAGCTTAATATTACTATCTTATCTGAATATTAAGTACCTTAGAACATAATATAAAAGTTATTCTCTAACAGCCATGGATATTGTAATATTTGAATACTTAAGGAATATTAACAGATAACAGTTACATATTTTACACAGAAAATTAGAAATAAAAAATATAAAATTGCAGCATGACAATCATGTTGACATTTTGTAACATAATTAGACTTTCATTTTGGCACAGTTACTCCCCCTTTATATCAGTTATCTCTATCTAATACATGAGAAGCTTTTACCTAATTGATTAACCTTTAAGGAGATGTGCATCACATAAGTTCTTTGTTAAAGACAGATGTGTGAACCTAAAAGAAATGTTTATCACTGTAAAGAGTCCTTATTCCACACTTCAGAAGACCTGTATATCTGCATGTACAAATACATTCAATATACTAAAAAAATAGCAATCAACTATCATAGCCATATAAAAATCTTCATACCAAGATATCTTTATTCAAAAAATTGTGTTGTCTGGAAAATTTAATCTTCTTGATGATGACTAACATAGACATATCACAATAATATATTTTAATTACATTTATTGGGGTGTCTCCCATAAGGATATGAAGATCATTGGCGCTTCCTATTAATGAACAAGGGCTGGGATTTTTCCCAGGCAGTTGCTTCTTTATTCACCAGAGAGAATGTTAATGATTAATTCTCCAAGCCCAAAAGGTCCCCTTAGCAAATTTCTGATGGCCTCTTAGAAAACTTGTTTTGATATTGTATTGACCATCTGGTAATGCATACTTTTAAATCCATAAGCCAGATTAAATTATGAACAGATGATCCAAAAGTAAAAGAAAAAAGAATAAAAAAACTGAGCTCAAATAAAAAAAAACAACTGTTTATGTATATGACAGACAAATCAACACCAACTTTACAGATTGATAATCAGACAAACAGATACACATGTAGAATAATGAAGTCAAAACATTTTAGAAAATCATAGTGCACTCAAATATATTTTTAACCAAATCAAATTATAATATCACTTTTACAATTTTAGGAATTTATAAGTATGAAAAACTATTCAGATTTTATTGTAAGCCAATTAGCAGAGATCTCTTAAGAAAGCTTTTATCTATAGTTAATATACATTTTTGTATTTTACTTTGTCTTAAGAATACTAATAACTTTCTGTTATGTCTCTTTCTATCATGTTAATTATCTTAGTTCGGTTTTCTCTAAACACTTTATCATCTTGCTCAGACCTTGATTCCTACTTTTGTTTAGCATCTCCTGAGTATCCTGGATCAATTCCTTTAATTAACCCCAGGTCAGGCTCAGCCCCATCCTTATCCATCAGTTGTGGCATGGTCTCTAAGGAATTGCTGTCATAAGCTTTTTGAATGGTGGGATCAATTCCTTCTCTGGATCTCGGCTCATGGTACAACCGGATAGCATGTTCTGGCTCCCAGATAGGCTGTTTAATGTTTTCTTGGAAAACACAAGCATGCCCTCTACCCTAAGTGAGTAGCAAGCTAAATCCCTTCCATTGTCCTGTATGAAGGTCTTTCTTTTAGAAGGAAAAACAAAAATGTAAGGGAAACAAATTGAATTAATTTGTCTGTAGGATAATGACAATAACACCAGGGATGTTCACTAATGAGGTTTGTCAAGAGAATGATAATTTCCATTACCATTGTTGCTGAACTGAAAAAAATAACACTTTGCATTTCCTGCCCAAAAATTTGAATATCATGTATCTACCCCCAGGTGAGCAGTCCTGATAAAGCATCATAAACTGGAGTAATGGTTTTATGTGGAATATGTGGCATGCATAGCCATTGTGAAGGACCCTGAGACTGCCAAAGGACCCCAGTGGGCATATGTCACATTGGAAAAATAATTAAAAACATTGGCCAAGCCAGTTAATGTTAGAGAGCTGAGCATTAGAAAGAACCAAATTAACTTTATCCAAGGCAGGTTTAGCTTCTCACATAAGTGCTCTTGGAGAGGTGGAGGCTGGATCCCCCTTCAGGGTGTTAAAGAGAGGGGCTAATTCATGAGTTAGTTTTAGAACTGGGAAAAGCCAATTAATATTACCAAATAGGGTTTGAGAATCAATTAGGGTTGTAAGATGATTAACCTGGATCTTAACAGTTTCAAGCATGATATGTATTTATTGGATAAAGTGAACCAAATATGAAAAAAGTGCCATGGTTTGCATCTTTTTTGGGGTCTACCATCAAACCTGCTTCACAAAGGGCATTATCTAATTTAGTGAATACTTGATGCAAAATAGAAAAGGATTCATGTGTTAGAAGGATGCTATCTATATAATGGGTAATATATGCAGATCTATAAACCTGATGGACTGACAAGATGGCTACAGCCACAAACTCTTGACATAATGTCAGATTATTTGCCATTTCTAATGGCAGACAACACCATTGGAAGCAGCACATAGGGGCTTGATGATTAATAGCGAGTAAACTAAAAGCAAAACATTTTTTTTTCTTGAGGATGGAGAGGCCTAGTAAAACAAACAAACAAAAACAAAATTTCCAGTTTTTTAAATTGGTCACCATGAGGGGAAAATTAAAGGGATAGCTATAGGGCTAGGCAACCTAAGTTGAAGTGCTCTTATAGGTTCCTTGGTACAACTAACTGCCTGTAAATTCTGTAACAATCTCCACTTTCCTGATTTCTTTTTTGTTACAAAAATTAGAGCATTCCAAAGATTATTGGAAGAATCTAAGTGCCCTGCCATCACCTGTTCATTAATCAGTATATGAACTGCTATAAACTTCTGAGTGAGAAGTTGATCAACCCAAACAGGATTATTAGACATCCAAGTTAGTGCCATTTGTGGGGTCAGAGAGGAGATTAAAGGCCCCTCCTGAAAATGTGAGAATAAATGTATTACATTAAAAGAGGTCCTTTTAAAGATCTATTGGAAGGAATTTTTCCCTTTCCTGATTATATTTTACAACTCCTTGCATGGGGAGGAAGCCCCATTGAAACATCTGATGAGTTACGGAGGATTTTGAACAGGATATGCTCCCATATCCTGTAATATGTCTCCATCCCATAAACTGAGTGGTATATAGGGGAGGACATAAAATAAGAAATATTCAGAATGGCTTTCTGTATCTCTCTAAGCCAGTAACTTAGCACTTCTACTAGGGTGAGAAACACTGCCTGCTCCCTATAAATCCATAGTTGCCACATCCAGAGGACGTGCCTTAGGCCAGTGGTGTTGGCAAATAACTGAAATATCCACACTTGTGTTTAAAAGCCCCTTAAATGCTTTTTCTTCAGTACTCAATTCCATATCAGGACTACCTTGTTTTAACCTGTGGAACCCAATGTACATCAGGACTACCTTGTTTAACCTGTGGAACCCAATGTACCCCAAACCCTTGGATCCCCTTTCCTTATTTGTAATTTTTCTAATTTTTATTAAGGCATGACATAAACAGTGTTTTGAACAGATTGAATCATAACCTTGATTTCCCCTTTATAGTTAGCATTGATGACACCAGGCAACACCTGGAGACCTTTTAAAATGAGATGGATTTGGCCTAATAGGAGACCCACTGTTCTAGGAGGCAAAAATCCATAGACACCTGTAGGAATAATTGAGGTCTGTATTAGCCAGGATTTTACTAGAGAAACAGATAAAACACAAGATACACAAATGTATAACAAATTTCAAGATTGGCTTACAATGATCACTCACAGAGTCAGTTGAGCAAGCATGCAAAAGGTGTCTGCACACTGGAGGCTGAAAGATTCAGAAATCCAAGATATGGAGTTCATTGTAGTTTCAAGTGCAGATCTGGATCAGGATGCTGATGGGTCTGTGACAGAAGGCTGAAGGATCCAAGGCAGAAGCTGAGAAGTCTGCACCAGAAGCCAGGAGATGATCTCCAAACCAAAGGTGAAAACTGGAGCACCTCCAAAGAATGGAAACATGTCCATCCTTCCTCCTTCCTTTTTATACCATCCAGGCAATGAGCCACCCTAGTGTGGGTCTTCTACACCCTAGGAGGTAGAATTGCTAAGCAGATGTAGTTAAGTTTCTAAACTTCTCAAGTTGACACAATCAACCACTACAGGGTCCCATTTCAGGAGTTAGTACAAATCTGGAACAAAGACTATGGTCCAAGCCTCTGCTGTTTTTGTTTCCAGCCAGAAGTCAGAGATGTACTTTGTGCTGGATGGTATGGTTTGGGAGGAATTAGAGAAAGCCCTTCCCCCCGTTTGGCAGGGCTGGAGTGCACCGTGCTGGAACTTTCCCAAAATAGGTTGACTGTCCACATTAGTTTTACATCTTCACTCATTTGCCCAGTGATACCCTAATCCACATCTTATGAAAACACCAGTTTTTGTTAGAGGAACCAGTAATGGCTGTCCTGCCCTCACAGGTGCAGCAGAGAAGTTTGGGGCACAAGGCTCTCTGCCTCCACAGCTGAAACAATTAACCTTGTTCCTTCCCTATTCCCCAGGCTATGGGTGAATAACCTGAGTAATAGCTGCTGCCAAAGCAATCCCCTGCATATATGAGGGACCAATGCTGGCACAAATTCAAATCATCTTAGCCAGTGTGGCCCATTTCATATGGGCCCTTAAAGACTTTTTAAACCATTTATTTTCATTTTAAAAGGTCACTTGTTGAACTATCAACTTATTAGCCTCTGTATCACTTATAATTTTACCACTAGCCTGCAACAAGTGTGCTGCAAAATCTTGGAAAGGTTTATCAGGACTCTGACAAATGGAGGTCAGATTAAGGGATGTCTCACTCTTTGAGGGAAATTCCCTCCAAGACCATGTGGAAGCTATTTTAATCTACTAATAGAACTGCAGTTCAAAAGTAAGTTGATTATTTGTGGCAGCAGAACACCCCCTCTGATCAACATATCCTTTGCAATTGTTGTGCTGTAAGCAGCACTGCTTGTGGCCTGATCATGCATGCACAATTCAAAAAAAATTTTATCCATAACAGATAATTTCCCGGACTTAAGCATGCTTTAGCTATACCTTTCCAATCATTTGAGGTGTAATCTCTTGTCCTTGGAGCTCTATTAAATCTAGGGCAAAAGGGACCATGGGGCCATAGGTAGTAGCAGCATTTTAAAATTCCTTTAGGGTCTTAAATGGTACAGCTTCATGAATATGTATAATTTGTTCTGGGTTATTGTGGACTCAAAATTCAGTAACAGGGTAGATATGTTAAAAACCCTCCATGGACTCTTCTTCCCCTCTGGCTTTCTTTAACATCAAATTCAAGGGAGAAAGAGAAAATGGCTCCTCTCCTAGAGAAAAGAAATTTTTACACTGTGGTGCAATAAAATTTCTCTGAGCTGAAAAGGTGGAAATCTCCCTCTGTGGCTCAACTAAATTTATTGGGTGCTGTAAAACAGAATTTACCATGAAACACTCCTCCAATGAGGAAGGAATCCCTTTGTCCCCCACCACTCCTTCTCTATCTAATTGAACAAAATCAGAGAGACTATGCTCTTTTGGGGGGAGGACTGTTTTACCCTCTCTTTTCCACATAGGACTTGGTCTTAAACTATTGCTTCCAGCCAAATTCCTTGTGGTCATCTTAATACTCATATGACCATGAAAACACTTCCTAAAGCAAATTCACAAAAATAATGTAAATACAGAAATAAAAAATACAACAACCAGTTCAATATATGTTAGTGGTTCTTGAGAATGTGTTTGATGCATGTTTTAAAGTTTGCTAAATTCAATATACCTCTGCCCCTCTGGCCCTAGTGAGCCCACTTCTTTCTCTCTGGTCTCTCTCTCTCTCTCCCCAAGTTTTGCATCTGATGAATTCACTATCAGTGCATTTTCTCTCTCTCTCTCCCCAAGTTTTGCGTCTGATGAATTCACTATCAGTGCATTTCTCCTCCTTTTGCACACTTATTGAGAAGTGTCACCTTGCCTGCTACTTTTTCTTACTCAAGTCCCTGTTTGGGCACCATGTGTCATGTCTGAGGGAGATCTCTAAGTTCTCAGGGGGAAGAAGGATGAGAGGATCAAGAAAATAAAGATAGAGACAGAAAACTGGGGTCAGGTGGAGCCCTTCCTCTGGATGGCAGGAAGAGACTGCTCAACAATCACAGTGCACTTAGTTATACATTTGTCCTGACACCCCTTTGCTTAATTATCTCACTTCTTACACCCTGTGTTCTTAGGACTGGAACATCTTTTTACCTGAAGCACTCCATGCTCTTGGGGCATTCCTTGGTTACTCTGTGCTTTTGGCTCCACACATGTATACAATCACTAGCTCAGTGGCTCCTAACAGGTATCTTTCCCAAAGAATTTATTTGTAATAACTAAATCCTGGAAGCAGCCTGTATAACCATCAACAGATGATTAGATGAAGAAAATGTGGTATCTATATATAATAGAATACTACTAGTTAGCTATAAAGAATGACAACTTTGAGACATTTTTAGGAAAACAGGTGCAACTGGGAAGTACAATGTTTAGTGAAATAAACCAGACATAAAATCTTAAATGCCATATGCTATCTCTCATTTGAGTGAGGCATAGCATGAACAAAGAGAATAATAACAAATAGATAGTAAGCAACAAGGGGATGAATCTCTTGCAACAGCAAAGTGGTCTAAAAGAATAAGGATGAAGGGCGAAGAGAGAAAGTGGAAATAAGGAGAAGATAAGCCATGTACAGGAGCCTAAAATCTCAATTATTGTAAACATCATATTCCATAGCATGAGCTTAGATTAATAATATCACCAAGAATGAAAATTGGGATGGGAAATTAGAGGAGGAAGGAAGAGAAAATTGAAGGGAATTTTAAAAAAGGAACAAGCTCTACTATGTACATATACACTCTCCTCAAGATGTTTGTAAGCTACATGTACTGCAAACATGTACTGATAAAATTAAAAAATATTTACACTTACATATAAAATAATTATATGTATAAAAGATTTCACATCTATGAAATTTCACATGTATGTAATCTGACATGTATACATTTATATGTATAAAATAGTTCAAAACAACCATGCTTGAAAATTCCTCAATATCATTAAATGTGCAATAAGTGTTCAAATATCCCATTGTGACATAAATGTCAAAAATATTTTAAACAGTTGTCTTTTAAAACAAGGATCCAAATAAGGTCCATATATTATGATTGGCCATCTCTTAAAAATATACTTATGAATTTTCACACATTAAAATTGACCTTTTTTGGTATAAAATTTTATGAATGTTTAGATTCCTGCAACCATCGCCATAATCAAGATGAAGTTCAGTTCCCTTGTACTATCAAATCATATCCTCCTCTCTATCCCTAATCCTTGTCACAAGGGAATGGAAGTAAAGGAAAGAAAAAGTGGGATATTCTACCCATCATGATACTATCTCTGATTGGATCAGAATGTTTTACTTCAGTCATGTGCTATGTCTTAACTACATATTGTGAAAGGTCAACCAGACCTGTGTTATGTGTACTGTTTCATTATTGTTGTTCATGATGATGGTGCTGGAGATTGGATAGCTAGGAAGCACTGGATTACTGAACCATTCATAGCACTACATATGTATTCTTGAAGCCAGAAATGGAGCAAATTTTAACCAAAGGACATAAACTAGAGGTGGAGAAAAAGTAATATGCTGGTGCTACCAAATAAACAGTGCATGTATACTGTGAGACAGAATTAATACATACTACACCCAGAGAACTTAATATCCTACATTAGGGTACTTAAATTAATATATAAATAAATAATATGTAAAATAAATAAATATAAATAAATAATATATAAATGTACCTTTATCTGTGCTTTTTATTAGCTTGGTGAGCATTTATTTACTGGGTCTTTACTCATAGCTTTCTGCTACTATTTATTCAGAGGACAGCCTTATAGATTGTGTATTAGTTTTCTTATTCCTAGGACAAAATGCCTGACATCCACAATTTATAAAAACGAAAATTTTAATTTGGTTCATGGACTCAGGTTTTTGTTGACTGGCTCCAAGGTGGAAACATCACTGTAGGCATGTAGGAAGCAGAGCAAGAGAAAAGTGCCAGTTAAGAAGGGGCTGGAGCCCAGATGTAGATCCCTAGGTTATACTTCCATGACCCACCCAGACACACCTACAAGTGTAGTACATCAATCCCCTGGAAGCTCCCAATCCAATCAAGTTGACATATCATGATTAACAGCCAGATATTATAACTGAAGCCCTATGTGGGATTAAACTCCCTGGGGCAGAGATTAAGCAGTGTTTCTATGTCTTCATATAAGCAGCATCAACACGATTCAGGAGAGTGTTAGAAATATAAGCTCTTAGTTCTGGTGTAGTAGTCAGAAACTACTGAAATTGGTTTCTGAAGCCAGAAAATGAACAAAAAATTAATCATTAATGTTTGTAGCAGTTAATAATGCAATTATGTTCATGTGCTATTTGAATAGAAAATTTCACTTTTAAAGAGCAGAAGGGCCTTAGTTATTTCAAGAACACTAACATTTAAGAGACAGACAGACAAAAATAATTCAAAAGAATAAACCAGAGAAGTATAACAAAAAAACCCAGGAAAGTGTGATAACAATGCAATCAAAAGTAGGGAATGTTTTATGTTATGATTAACTTTAGATGTCTCTTAAATTTTAATAGAACAGAGACCTTTTGTATCTTATTATCTGCTATATCACTGTACCCAGATAAGCCCTGAAATATAGTATATTTCTGTAGTAAAAGTCTGAGTACTCATCCTTGGAGAATATTGCCAGTGGCTAGAAATTTCTGGGTTGATATTTTTGTCTTTCTATACATTAAAGATGCCATTACATTGTCTTTGGGTCTCTATGATGTCCGGTGAGAAGTCCACAGTCAATCAAATTATTTTGTTCCCAAATAATGTGCTATTCTTTTGAGATGCCTTTAATATTTTTCTTTGATTTTTGCTAGTTTGGTTATGATACAAATATGAATAGTTTGGTTATGATATGAAAACAATTTTGTTTGAGTGTATTCTGTTTGAAATTTTCTCAATGTGTAAATATATGACTGTCACCAAATGAAAAACTTTTAGTCATAGTTTCTTTACATTTTTTTGCTCCATTTATCTTTTTTGTTTTATTCCAATTATTCATGTTAATAGCTTTGATATCCTAAAAATATGTCCGTTTTTTCTTTTTTAAAAATTATTTTGTTTAAATAGCAAAACAAGAGGGCTAAAGATGGCTGATCAGTGAGCAACAAAATACAGAGCCTCCTGGGGAGAAACAACTCGTATGCCAGAATAAAACATCCTGGAGAGATTCAGACAGAGGGAGATGGATCCTCTTGACTCAGGAAGAAATTAAAATGAAAAAAGCTCATCAAGCATGCAGTCTCAGGGCTACAATTGGAACAGCTAAAATTAGCAGAGACCACACTTTTCTGTGATCTGCTGAGCTGCCCGAACTCGCACCAGCCGCAACCTGCCATGACCTGCAGAGCCACCCGGAGTAGTTCCCGCTGTGACTCATAGGAGCCACAGCTGCACTGAAGTTGGGGATTGGTGAGTCCAATGGAAAATGGAGCTGGTAAAGGGACCTTCATTAATCCACAGTCAGTGCTTTGAATAAGACCCCACCATGGGAAGGGTGTGGCCAAATGGGTGACATGTTGGAATCGGGCAGGAGGAGCCTGAACTAGGAATAACAGTGACTTCAGTTGGTTTCTCCCTCCCCAGAGCAGATTCATGGGATTTGCTTGGCCTGGGTCATGCCCCTGGCCAGGACCCAATAAGCCATCCCAAACCAATTCCTTATGCCTAGCACACACTAACCCAGTGAAGGCCCCTGAAGTTTGACTGGCCCAGTGGGGAGGGGCCAGCATACCCAGCCCCTGCTTACACCTCAGTGACAAGAGCAAACAGGAGAGGGCATAAATCTCTAACCAGCATGCTTCAGAAGAACCATAACCAAGAAGGAAAGAAGCCAAGACCTCCACTATACACCTGTATGAAAGAAACCAAAAACATGACAAGAAAGAGATACAAGAAAAAGCCCTAGCCCAAAACCCTGAGAACACTGATCTAGGAGAGGAAAAAACAAGGGAGACTGAGGGCAGCAAACATGCAACATCAGACATGGCTTCAATGGACATTAAGAGATATCTTTGGGACCTTATAGATGAGCTCAAAACTGAAATATTAAACAAGGTAAAACAAGATATAAGTAGATTAATAAAAGAAATGCTAAGCACCTCTCAAGAAGACACAGACAGAAGAAAGAGGAACACACAAAACAAGGAGCGAAATATTTGATAAAGAATATAAAGAAAATATACAATACATGAAGCAGATTCAAAGAGCTTACCAGGACATTAAAAACTCCATTGAAAGCTGGCAAAATGCCTTAAAAGAAACTAAGGATAGACTATCAAAACTTGAAGATAAGTTTGCAATGTGTGATCATGAAAGAAAAGATCTCTTAAAAATAACAAGGAAACAGGCAGTAACAATACAAAGGCTAGAAGATGACAAGAGAATCTACAATTTAAGAATAAGAAATGTGAATGAAGAAGCAGGAATACAAAGGCTATTCATGGAAATAATTAAGGAAAACTTCCCAAACATTGGAAAAGAAAATGACATTTGGTTATGTGAGGCATAGAGAAATCCAGCCACCTACAACCAAAACAGAGCTACATCCAGACATATAATAATCAAGATACCATAAATCCAATATAAAAACAGAATATTAAAAGCCATCAGAGAAAAGAAACAGATTACCTATTAAGGAAAGCCCATAAAGATCATGGCAGACTTCTTGACACAGACCATCAGATCAAGAGGAGCTTGGAGTGAAGTATTCCAAGCCCTGAAAGAAAATAACCTCCAGCCCAGATTGATGTACCCTGCAAAACTGTCACTAGAAATTAATGGAGAAACAAGATGCTTCCATGACAAAGAGGAATTGGAGGAGTTTGTGACCACCAATCCAACCCTACAGAGAATACTGAAGGACATTCTAGAGAGAGAGAGAAAATACCAGGATTTTAGGAACAGTGGCAGAAAGGCTTCAATGAATGGGGCAGGCAGTAGAATGAAGGAGAAAAGTAGACAAACAAAGGCAGAAAAATAGCATAGCAGAAATGAGGCAGAGAAGGATGGCTATAATCTATAACATAGATGGCCTTGATACACTAAAAAAATACAAGCAGAGTAGATCAGGAGGTAGGTTCCATTGAGATACTCTGTATAGGAAATATAATCAATCTGACAGAGGATTTATGGACTGAAAATCAAATATGAGAAAACAATGCTCTATGTGACAGTGAGCCAGAGAAAAATAGGAGCAATTCAAACACCACCTGTAGATGCGTTGGAAAGACAGGATAATTATGTGCAGTAGAGAACTAATCATCTATAACGAAGGAAAACCTTGAGAGTTTTGTAGGTAAAGGAATACAACTTGAGATCAAGTCCAGGAGTGAGAAGGTTTGGAACCACGTATGTAAATAGAAGGTTGCCCCTCCAATCTAGAAACTGAGGGAGTTGGTGGGACCCAAAATGTGCAGCACCCTGTGGGAGTGAAAGGGGAGGAAAAGTCTAAAAAAAGAAGGCAGAAGATATTATTAATAGTGTATCCCACATTACTCACACCACTCTGCTTAGATGGATTATATTCTGTTCCAGTCATTCCACTTGTACTAGATTTGAGGGCACAGACAGATATCCTGAAAATAGCAGGATATAGTATGGCAATCATCCTTAATTTCCTATTAACATAATCAAAGCTCTGTATAACTTACACTGTTTTACCATAACTGATCTTAATCAAAACTGGTTTGTTAGATTACTGTTTTGTATTGATGGATTTTATTCAAAGCTGTTATGATTGATAGTATCAATTCTGAGAGTATAGGCAACTGCACTGAAGATGACAAGATTCACTAGAATATCCACTCTGGTTTGATTACTACCTGCCTTTGAAGTTTTATACTGTCTACAATGTTTTTTTTACTAATATTGTTATGTACTGCTCTATTCAATTATACAGCTATATTCAATTATGCCTGATGATATAGACAATTCTATTAAAGATAACAAGAGACAACGCAGTAATCATTGTAGATCACCTTGTACTGTGGTTTTATATGACTTTTTGGTTTCATGTTTTTATAGGAATTTATTTTGTCTTGCTATGTTTTGTTTTTCCTCTAATACAGAAAGGATAGAAATACATGTATAGACTCATGTATGTGTAGCTGTTTACAGTCTCACTGTTTGAATATCTACTTTGTATGCTTTAATTTTGTAACTTGAACAACTACTTCTAAGAAGACAATATGTAATTTATCAACTAGTGATTTCTTACTGTTTATCTTTTTTTTGAAATTCTGTATTATTTATACCATTTTCATGTTTTTTATTTTTAAATAAATAAAAAAGCAAAATAAAAAATAATATAAACAATACAGAATTTCCAAAAATTGTATTAAATTAATACTAGTTAATACAATGCACATGGTTATCTTAGAAGTAGTTGCTCAGGTTACAAGATTTAGGTATGAAAAAATCATTTATCTTTCTCTTTTTTGGATCTCATAATTTATATAGATCAATATTTAGATCTGTGATAGTTTTCTATCATTTTTCTCAAGCTTACCTCATGCAGTATTTTTTCAGCTATTGTATTCACTTCAATACCTCTTTTTGTTTCTTATATTTTCTATTTCTCTGCTGAGATTCCTTGTTTTCATTGATTTGTACAATGCTTTTTAAATTCAGCTATCATAACTGCTTTAGAGTATTTGTGCAATAATTGTAATATCTAGAGCATCTCAGGGTTGAGCATTGCTATTTTTATTTTCTGTTGAGAATTGATTACATTTCCTTGAGTTTTTGTGTGTCCAATAATTTTGGATTATAATCTGGATATTGTAGACATAATGTTGAGAAGTTTCTGAGTTCTATTACATTTTCCTGAAGAATATTGTTGTTTTCTTGTCTCAGAATGAAACAAGAAATGCATTGTCTTGCCACTTGCTTTTCAAAAATTTGGTACATTACTCTGACTTATTTTGCTTACACTTAATTATTCTCAAGGTGTAAACTTTTTTGTATTTCATCTAGGATAAGTAGTTGTTATTTATGGGAGATCTAGTTCATAGAGAATTTATACTGCCATATCAGAGGTAGAACTTCCTTCTTTATTGTTTAAAGATGAATTTGGCATTTTAAAATTTCCCTTTGTAGATTAACTCCAAGAAACTGATGTGAACTTAATCATTAATGAACACATATCTAGCTCTTGTTTTCAGATAAGTATGTTAGTTGGGAAAAATATAAATCTTAATTATGTCAACTTTTTTAAAATATAAATATTTGGAAGGAATAAACTGATTCAATTTTCTACTCACTTGGATTACCTATATTGTATTCAGATATCATGAAGTACAATGCTGTAATAATGTATTTGTTTTGTTAGTGTTGGCTGTGTTTATTTCATATTTTAAAATTTTTATTAATTTTATTTAAAGAAAAAAGCAAAACAGAAAAAAAGGGAAGCAATAATACAAAATTCCAAAAATAAAATCAAATCAAATAAACACTAAAAAATAACTAGTTGACAAATTACATACTGACATCTTAGAAATAGTTGTTCAAGTTACAAAATTAAAACATACAAAGTGGACAGTGAGACTGCAAACAGTTCTGCTCAACGATCCAAGAAACACTTAGTAATATGGTTATAAATCCTCTACACTTAAACACACATGAGGTTATATTCTTTAGAGCATTTTTTTCTCTCCATTTGACAGTAGCAATTACACATTTTGGGGCTTATTACTCCTACAGTTCTTATTACTTTATACACTAGAGACACAATGTGATATTTATAAATATGATTCTTATTTATTTCACTTATGAGAATAAGCTCAAGTTACCTCCATTTCAATGTGAAGGCCCCAAGATCATCCTTTTTTTATATCTGAGTAGTGGGGAGCAGTGTTCCTTTTCCCCTGCAGCCTCGCCAACATTTGTTATCAGTTGTTTCCTTGATGGCAGGTATTCTTTCTGGATTGAGATGAAATATCAAAGCTGTTTTAATTTGTACTTCTTGAATGACCAGTGATGGTGAACATTTCTTCATGTTTTTATTTGCCATTTGTATATCTTCATCTAAGAACTGTGTGTTCAACTCAGATGCCCATTTTTGGAGAGGGTCTTTGAATTTGGGGGGCTTGATGTTTTTCAAATCTTTATGTTTTGTATATAAGTCCTTTGTCTGAAGGATTGTTAGGTAAAATTCTTTCCCACTCCATGGGTTTTCTTTTCACTCTGTTGGTGATTGCTTTTGAAGTGCAGAAGCTTTTCAATGATATTAGTTCCCAATTGTTGATTCTTTGAAGCATTTCCTGAGCAGTTTGCGTTTTGTCCATGAATTCTCTGCCTACCCATATGTCTCCAAGACTTCTACCTACCTTGTCTTCCAGTAGATTTAGTGTTTCTGTTTTAATATTTAGAACCTTGATCCGTTTTTATTTTAGTTTTGTGCATTGTGATAGGCATGGATCTAGCTTTGCTCTTTGGCATGTGGAGAGCCAAGTTTTCCAATACCATTTGTTAAAGAGGCTATCCTTCTTCCACTGAAGATGTTTAGCCCCTTTGTCAAATATCAGGTATCTGAGTGCCTTTGTAGTTGTGCATGCACCTTCTAATCTGTTCCATTGATCCTCAAGTTTATTCCTTTGCCAGTACCATGCTGATTTTATCACTGTGGCTTTGTAGTATAGTTTCAAGTCAGGAATTGAGATGCCTCCTGCCTTGTGTTGCCCAGAATTGCCTATGCTGCTCTAGGTTTATTCTGTATCCAAATGAATTCTTAGGAGTGGTTTCTCTAGATCTGTGAGGTATATTAATGTTATTTTGATTGAGATTGTGTTAAATCTGTATAACAGTTTTTTGAGTATGGCCATTTTCACAATGTTGATTCTTCCTAGTTAAAAGGAAGAAATATCCTTCCATTTTCTAATATCCTCTTCAATCTCCTTTTTGAGAATAGCATAATTTTCAACATAGAGTTCTTTTACATTATTAGTTAGGTTGATTTCTAAGTATTTCATTTTTTAGATGCTATTGCAATGAGCCATATTTCCATAATTTCTCTCTAAGTGAATTTTTTGTTTCTGTACAGGAAGGCTATTGATTTTTGAGTGTTGACTTTGTATCCAGCTATGCTGCTGAGTTTGATTATTACCTCTAGTAGTCTTTTAATGTACTTTTTTGGGTCTTCTATATAGGGTATTATGTCATCTTCAAATAGTGATAATTTAGCTTCTTCCTTTCATTTCTTTATTTCTCTCCTTGTCTGATTGCTCTGGCTAATATTTCCAGAACTATATTGAACAGGAGTGGTGATAGTGGATATCCTTGTCTTGTTCCTGATTTTAAAGTGAAAGCTTTCATTTTTTGTCCATTTAGTATTCTCTTGGCTGTTGGTTTGTCATAGATGGCCTTTATATGATTGAGGTAGACAGTGTGTATTCTGAGTTTCTGAAGGATTTTTATCATGAACATATGTTGGACTTTATCGAAAGTTTTTTCTGCATCTATTGAGATGACCATGTGGTTTTTGTTTTTGGCTCTGTTGATGTGGTGTATTACATTTATTGATTTGTGTATGTTAAACCATCCCTGCATTTCTGGAATGAACCCCACTTGGTCATGATGTATAATCTTCTTGATGACCTGCTGCATTCTATTTTCCAGTATTTTATTGATAGTCTGCATCAATATTCATTAGTGAGACTGGCCTATAATTCTCCTATTTGGCTAGATCTTTCTCTGGTTTTGGTATGAGAGCAATACTTGCCTCCAGGAATGATTTAGGGAGGATTGAATTCTTTTCAATTTCACTGAAGAGTTTAAGGAGTATTGGCATCAAACCTTCTCTAAAATTCTTGTAAAATTCAGCTGTGAATCCATCAGGACCTGGGCTTTACTTTGTTGGTAAGTTTTTAATTACATTTTCAATTTCAATAGCTGATAGTGGGTTATTCAAAATTGGTACATCTTCTTGGATGAGCTTTGGTAGTTCATGTGTTTCTAGAAATCTGTCCATTTCCTCTGTGTTTTCCACTCTATGTGAGTAGAGGTTTTCAAAGTAGGTATTCATGATCTTTTGAATTTCCATGGGATCTGTAGTAATTTCCCAAAGTCCTTATTGTGGGAATTTGGGTTTTTTTCTTTTTCTTTATAAGGTGAGCTAGAGGTTTGTCAATTTTGTTTATTCTCTCAAAAAGCCAGATTTTGGATTCATTTATTCCTTGTATTTTTTTTTAGTTTCAATTGCATTGATTTTTGCTGTAATCTTTACAATTTCTTCTCTTCTATGAGCTTTGGGTTTAGCTTGCTCTTCTTTATCTAGAAGCATGAGATGGAGCATTAGGTTGTTTGTGCTTGTTCTGTTTTTTTTTGACATAACAATTTATTGCTATATATTTCCCTCTTACAACTGCTTTCACTTCATCCCACAGGTTACAATATGTTGTTTCTGCATTTTCATTGAATTGTAGCTATTGTTTATTTCTTCTTTAATTTCACCTATAACCCACTGGTTGTTCAAAAGATTGTTATTTAATTTCCATGTATTTATGCAGGTTTTGCAATTTATTTTGCCATTGATTTCCAATTTTAGTGTTCTGTGGTCAGATAGTATGCATGGGATAATTTCAATACCTTTGCAGTTACTTAAGAATGTTTTATGGGCTGATATATGGTCTATTTTGGTGAATGTCCCAGGCACAGTTGAGAAGAATGTGTATTCTGATATTTTTGGGTAGAACACTCTGTAAACATCTACTAAGTCCAATTGCTCAGAGGTATAATTCAGTTCTGTTATTACTTTGCTGACTTTTTGTCTAGATCTGTCTGTCACAATGGACTGTTAAGTTCCCCTGTTATAATTGTGTTGTTTTGTTGTGTTCATGTCCTTTAGTATCTGTCCTATATAGTTGGGTCCTCTATATTTGGTGCATATATATTTATAATTGTTAGTTCTTCCTCTTCAATTTTTCCACTAATGAGTATTTAGTGACCTTCTTTATCTCTTTTAATCATTTTAGGCTTGATGTTCATGTTGTCTGCAAATAGAATAGTTACCCCTGCTTTTTTTCTGGGTTCCTGTTGCATGGAATACTGTTTTCCATCATTTGACTTGTGATCTATGAGTTTTCTTTTGGGTCACATGTGTTTATTGTGTATAGCATATTGTGAGATCATGTTTCTTGATCCATCCTGTCAGCTTGTTTCTTTTGATAAGTGAACTGGGTCTGTTTACATTTATGGATATCACTGATATGTACTGGCTCAACTTTGCCATGTTATGTTCCAGTTGTTTGCTTTCTGCTTTTCCCCCTTGTTTAATTGCTTGCCTACCTGGTGTTTTCTTTCTGTTGTTCTGGGGATTATGGTCATTTTTATCTATATAGTATGTCTTTCAATACTCTCTCTAGGGTTGACTTGGTGGATGTGAATTTCTTCAGTTGTGCTTTGTCATGGAAGTATCTTGTTTATCCATTATATTTGAATAAAAGTTTTGCTGTGTATATCAGTCTTTGTTGAATGTTTTTTTCTTTCAGGGCTTGAAATACCTCACTCCAAGCTGTTCTTGACTTGATCATTTGTGCTGAAAAGTCTGCTGTGGTTCTAATGGGCTTTCCTTGATAGGTGAGTTGTGTCTTTTTTCTAACAGCTTTTAGTGTTCTGTTTTTATACCATATGTCTGAGACCTTAATTATTATATGTCTGGTTATAGATTTATGTTGATTGTGACTGTTTGCCATTTTATATACCTCACTTATCAGTATATCAGATTTTTCCCCATGTTTGGGAAATTTCCTCTTATTACTTCTGTAAATATTTTGGTTATGTCATTTGAATTGACTCCTGCCTCTTCAGTGATGCCTATTAATCTTATATTTTTTTTCTATTGGCATTATCTTGAAGCTGCTGGATTGTCACTTCATGCTGTTTTGTTATTTTTAAAAGTTCTATCCTTTCATGATCACTAATTTCTATCCTGTCCTCAAGGTCCAAAATCCTTTCATCACCTTCATTTAAATGGTTTTGCCAGCTTTCAATATAATGTTTTGTTTCTTGGATGTCTCTGAGTTTTTTTCATGAATTCTGCATGTTTTATATATTGTTCATTGAAGGTTTCAATCATTTTTCTATGCTCCTGTATTTTTTTCTCTGTTTGTTCTTTAGCTGTGCTCAGCAACTCCTTTACAAAAGTTGTTATTTGTATCTTTACATGGGAGAGTACTTCTAATTTGTTTTCCTCTATAGCCTCATGGAGTTGTTCTTTTTGCTTCACTCACTATCTTTTCAGAGATTTCCAATGTGTTACTTTTGAAGTCGTCTATTTCAATGTCTCCTCTACTTGCCCCTGGTGGACTAGATGTTTGAGATTTAATTTTGCTTTTTCCTTTTGCATTTTCTCCTTTCAAGTTAATATTTGGTCCTTGAATCCCACTAGTGCCAACCGTTAGTAGTATGTATCTTTGCGTCCTACTGTAAGGTTGATGTGTGTCCAATTGCTAGGTCCCACAATGAATAGGTGAGCCAATTACCTGACTTCTCAGTGCAGGGCTTGTTGGGTGAGTCTTATATTCTTCTGGGGCTTTAAAGTCTGTTGATGTAGGTCAACTTTATTTCCTGCTATTACTTTATCTTCAGGTTATTCCAGGTCACCAAATCTCCCTCTCTACAGTATTTGTGTTGGCTGAGGCCCTACTGTGTCCTTATTGTGTGCCTGTGTGTCTTGTAAGCCCTTTTGATTTTCTCCAAGTTAGGGGACTCATTATTGGTACACTCCTCAGTCTGCCTGATGTTTTCTGTGTGTAGGAAGGAGTCTCCCACACTCTTGTCAGACTCATAAAGAGTATACAGTTAGTTGAAGGTAGCTTTAGTCCTGGGCTATTTACCCACTATACACCTCTATCTTAGGGGCATACTCAACACACTGACTGGAGCCTGATGAGATCTTCCATTTGGTTAAGGCAGTCACTGAATATCCCTTCAAGTTAGAACAGTTAATCTGCTGCAGTCCATGGTTCTGGGAGAAAGGGTGGGAGCTCTGGCTGGGGTTCCCAGGTGCCGTGAGGTAGTCAGGGAGGAAAGTGGACTTGCAGGAGAGGCCCACATCTAGGCTGACCCCAGGCGCATGTCTGGCTGGAGTTCCCGGTGCCTTGAGGTGGTCTGCCTATTTCACATTTTAAACCTTATTTCATGACCAAGTAACTCACAAGTAATGAAAGGACATCTAGACACATTAATCTTCAGACTTCCCTGCCCTATTGTATTAGGTTTTGATTTCATTGACAACTGTTAATTGCAAGAATAGAAAAGACTATAAAGAATAAAATGAGAACACTGAATTTAAAATATTACTTCTGGGGAAATTGCTATAAACATTTAAACAAGTTCTTCATTTAGGTAAATAATACCACTTTCCCCAATGACATGAGCACTGGAAACTTCTGTATGGGTGATTGTGCCTCTTACCCTTAAAGGAACTGGAAATTTGCTGTTATCCATTTTAAATGACAAGATTACATTTATGATCAAGGACATTTTGAGCAGCTCTTAAAAATCAGGTTAGTGCATGCTAAGAATTAATGTTAATTATAATGTAACAACAAGCAATATCCTAGGTTCTTTATATGTATTACCTAATTTACTATTACATCTTTGTGATAGTTAATTTTACATATTAACAAGACTAGGCTATGTGGTGCCCAGATATCTGGCTAAAGATTATTTCTGGGTGTTCACTGGAGGTGTGGTAGACTGAATAAAAGAAGGTTTTTCATCTCAATGTTAGTGTGTACCATCCCATCTGCTGAGAGTCTGAATAGAAGAGAAAATAAAATAAGGGAGAATTCTTTCTCTGCTTGATTTTGTAAGTTGGAACATGAATCTTCTCTTGCCTTTAGACTTAGACTGAAACTTACAGCTTCAGTCTTCCTGGATTTTGAGGCTCTGAACTTGAGCTTAAACTATACCTTCCTGTGCCTTTCCTGTGTCTTCAGTTTACAGACCACATATTGTAAATCTTCTGAGCTTCCATAAACAGATGAACCTAAATTTTGCAATATATATATATATATATATATATATATATATGCATGCATGTGCATATATATCCTATTAGTTCTATTTTTATGGTGTTATGGTTTATGTCTATATGTACCCCTAAACTTTCACATACTCATAGGAAGGGCTTTTAGGAAGTGATTGGATTATGCAGGTTTATAGCTGATTTACTGTTATGAGATGGGATCTGATTGAAAGAAGTGGCCACTATGGAAGATATAGAAGGGTATATCTCCCTTCCTGGTTCCTCACTTGATCTCTCTTCCTGTTTTCTGTCCTTTATGTGCTGAACAGCACAGTCATTGTGGTGAGTTTGCCCTTAAAATAGAGGTCTGCAGTGGGTAAATAGAAGCAGAAGTGAAATTCCCTCGAACTGTAAGACCTTGGTGAACCTGGAAAGACAGTGGGTAATCCCCTCCTCCACACTGAGAACATCAAACAGGTTGAAGAATGTGCCAATAATGCCTTACCCAACTTGGAGAAAATTAAAAGAGCTTATGAGACCACCAGTAACACATTAGGGTCTCAGCTGACACAAAAACTGTAGACAGGGAGATCTGATGACATGTAACAACCTGAAGATGTAGCAATACCAGGAACTAAGAGTTATCTACATCAATACTTCTAGGTTATTTAGCCCAGAAAGAATATAGGACTCAGCCAACAGGCTCTGTAGGAGAAATTCAGGTGACTGGATCTCTTCTTCATTGTGGTACCCAGAAATTGGACAAACATCAACCACACAGTAGGACCCTAAAATTCACACTACAGACAGTTGAGATTGTTGGGATTGAAAGACCAAATATTTACTCAAAAGGTGAAAATGACAAAATGAAAAGGCAAAATGAAATCTCCAACTTCTAGTCAATCAGGAGCAATTATAGGTGACACTGAAATAGAGGAGTTTAAAAGTCAAACACTAGAAATCTTTGAAAACATATCAAATGAAGTAAAGAAATAAATCCATGAAACCATAGAGGAAATCAAATTAGAAATAATGTCTTATGTAAAGACAGAGATAACAACCTTGGTAAATGTGTTGCTCAACATAGCTAGAGAAGAAATAGATTAAAAAAATACAGAAGCATGGGAAATTGATTGAAATTTTGAATGAAGAACGCAGAAAATAAGCAGAATCCATGAAACAAATTCAAAGAGATATCTAAGAAACAAAAAATTCTATTGAAAGCTGACAAAACCATTTAAATGAAGCTAAGGATAGAATTTTGGACCTTGAGAACATGATTGCAGATAGTGATCATGAAAGGGTAGAACTTATAAAAACAACAAAGCAGCATGAAATGACAATCCAGCAGCTTCAAGATGATGCAAAGAAAAACAATATAAGACTAATAGGCATCAGTGAAGATGCAGGAGTCAATGTAAATGACACAACTGAACTAGTCAGAGAAGTAATAAGAAAATTTCTCACACATGGGGAAAAAATCTGATATACAAATAAGTAAGGCATACAGAATACCAGTCATAACCAACACAAATCTACACCCAGACATCTCATAATTAAGATCTCAGACATACAGCATAAAAACAGAATAGTAAAAGATGTTAGAGAAAAGACATAACTCACCTATCAAGGAAAGCCTATTAGAATCATAGCAGACTTTTCAGCACAAACCTTCAAGTCAAGACGAGCTTGGAGTGAAGTATTTCAATCCCTAAAAGAAAACAACTTTAAACCCAGAATGATGTACCCAGCAAAATTATCTTTCAAATTTAATGGAGAAAGAAGATCCTTCCATGACAAAGAACAACTGAAGAAATTCATGTTCACCAAAGCAACCATACAAAGAGTACTGAAAAACATGCTAGATAGATAAAAATGAACAGAATCTCCAAAAATGACAGAAAGAAACCACCAGGCTGGACAAGAAATTAAACAAGGGAGAAAAGCAGGAAAACAACAATAGGAACACAACACGGCAAGGTCAATCCAGTACATATCAGTGATATCCATAAATGTAAATGGGCTCAAATCACTTATCAAAAGAAACAGTTTGATGGAATGGATCAAGAAACAGGATCTCACAATATGCTGTATACAAGAAACACATCTGACTCAAAAAGAAAATCATAGATTAAAAATCAAAGGATGAAATACAGTATTCCATGCAACCAGAATCCAGAAAAAAGCAAGGGTAGCTATTCTGTTTGAAGACAAAGTGAACTTGAAACTTAAAAGAATTAAAAGAGAAAAAGAAGGCCACTACATACTCATTAATGGAAAACTACAAGAGGGAAAGCAATTATAAATATATATTTACCAAAAACAGGACCACCCAGCAATATAAGAAAAATACAAATGGACATGAAAAACCAAATACACAAGAACACAATTGTAATAGGAGAAATAAACACCCCATGTCACAGAAAGATAGATCAACTAGAAAAAAACACAGCAAGGAAATAACGGAACTGAATCATAACTGTAAGCAACTGGACATAGTAGAGGTTTACAGAGTGTTCCACCCAATGACATCAGAATATACATTCTTCTTAGCTGCACATGGGACATTCTCCAAAATAGACCATATATCAACCCATAAAGCATTCTTTTTTTCTAAATTTTATTTATTTATTTATTTATTTTATTTAAAGAGAAACAAAAGTATGTAAAGGGTAGAGATAATAAAGAATTTCAAAAAAAGATAAACAGTAAGATATTACTAGTTAATAAATTACATATTGTCCTCTTAGAAATAATTGCTCAAGTTACAAAATTAAAGCATACAAAGTAGATAGTTAAACAGTGAGACTGTAAACAGCTATGCATGCATGAATCTCTACATGTATTTCTATCCTTTCTGTGTTAGAGGGAAAAACAAAGCTTAGCAAGACAAAACAAAACAAATTCCTATAAAAAATGAAACCAAAAAGTCATATAAAACCACAGTACAAGGTGATCTACAATGATTGCTGTGTTGTTTCTTATTATCTTCCATAGAATGTCTATATTATCAGGCATGATTGAATATAGCAGTATAATTGAGTATAGCAGTAAATAGCAATATTAGTAAAAAAAAAACATTGTAGACAGTATAAAACTTCAAAGGCAGGTAATAATCAAACCAGAGTGGATATTCTAGTGAATCTTGTCATCTTCAGTGCAGTTGCCTATACTCTCAGACTTGATACTATCATAACAGCTTTGAATAAAATATATCAATACAAAACAGTGATCCAACAAACCAGATTTGATTATGATCAGTCATGGTAAAACAGTGTAGGTTTTAGAGAGCTTTAGATTAAGTTAACAGTAAATTAAGGATGATTACCATACTACATCCTGTTATTTTCAGGATTACTGTTTGTGCCCTCAAATCTAGCACAGGTAGAATGACTGGAACAGAATATAATACATCTAAGCAGAGTAGTATGAGTAATGTGGGTTTTAAATCCTGGTGTACTATTAACAATATAGTGTATCAAGGCCATCTATGTTAGAGATTCTAGTTATCCTTTGCCTCATTTCTGCTATGCTATTTTTCTGCCTTTGTTTGTCTACTTTTCTCCTTCATTCTACTCTGTAAAGCATTCTTAACTAAATACAAATCTAGTAAAATTGTCCCATGTGTAATATCTGACCATAGTGTACTAAAATTGGAAATCAGTGGCAAAAAACTGCAAAACCTGCATAAATACATGCAAATTAAATAACAACCTTCTGAACAACCAGTGGATTATAGATGAAATTAAAGAAGAAACAAAACAATACCTAAAATACAATGAAAATGCAGGTACAACATACCATAGCCTATGAGACACAATGAAAGCAGTCCTAAGAGGAAAATATATAGCAATAAATAATCACATCAATAAAATGGAATGAACACAAATAAATAATCTAATGCTACATCTCAAGCTTCTAGAAAAAGAAGAGCAAGTCAAACCCAAAGCTCATAGAAGAGAGGAAATTGTAAAAATTAGAGCAGAAATTAATGCAATTGAACCTAGAAAAACAATACAAAAATTAATGAATCAAAAAGCTGGTTTTTTTGAGAAAATAAACAAAATTGATAAGTCCCTGGACAACTTTATCAAGAAAAAGAAAGAAAAACTGAAATCCATACAATAAGGACTGAAAAGAAGGAAATTACCACAGATCCCATGGAAATTCAAAAGATCATGAACACCTACTTTGAAAACCTCTACTCACATAAGGTGGAAAACAGAGTAAATGGACAGATTTCTAGGAACATATGAACTACCAAAACTAAATCAAGAAGATATAGCAATTTTGAATAACCCAATATCAGCTACTGAAAACGAAAACGTGATTAAAAACTTACCAACAAAGGAAAGCCCAGGTCCTGATGGATTCATGGCTGAATTGTATAAGACATTTAGAGAAGATTTAATGCCAATACTCCTTAAACTCTTCAATGAAATTGAAAGAGAAGCAGTCCTCGCTAATTCATTCTTGGAGGCAAGTATCACTCTGATACCAAAACCAGAGAAAGACCCAACCAAAAAGGAGAACTATAGGCCAATCTCACTAATGAACATTGATGCAAAGATTCTCAAAAAATATTGGCAAATAGAATTCAGCAAATCATCAAGAAGATTACACACCACAACCAAGTGTGATTTATTCCAGGAATGCGTGGATGGTTCAACATATGCAAATCAATAAATGTAATACACCACATTAACAGAGCCAAATATAAAAATCACATGATCTCTCAATAGATGCAGAAAAGGATTTTGATAATGTCCAACACCTTTTCATGATAAAAATCCTTCAGAAACTTGGAATAGATGGTATGTACCTCAATCTCATAAAGGCCATCTATGACAAACCAACAGCCAATATTATACTAAATGGACAAAAACTGAAAGCTTTCACTTTAAAATCAAGAATGAGACAAAATTGTCCACTATCACCACTCCTATTCAATATAATTCTGGAAATATTAGTCAGAGCAGTCAGAAAAGAAGGAGAAATAAAAGGAATAAAAATAGGAAAAGAAGAAGTTAAATTATCATTACTTTCACATGACATGAACTTCTATATAGAAGACCCCAAAAACTCCATTAAAAGACTACTAGAGGTAAAAAACAAATTCAATAGTATAGCTGGATGCAAAGTCGACACTCAAAAATCAACAGCATTTCTGTACACAAAAAACTCCATGAGAGGGAAGTTATGGAAATATCACCTTTCACAATAGCATCTAAACAGATGATATACCTAGGAGTCAACCTAACCAAAAATGTAAAAGACCTATATGCTGCAAGTTATAATACTCTAAAAAAGGAGATTGAAGAGAATATTAGAAAATGGAAGGATATTTCTTGCCCTTGGTTAGGAAGAACCAACATTGTGAAAATATCCATACTCTCAAAATTGTTATACAGATTTAATGCAATCCCAATCAAAATACCATTGAAATATATTACAGATCTAGAAAAAATATTCCTAAAATTCATCTGGAAACAGAAGAAACCTAGAATAGCAAAGGCAATTCTGGGTAACAAAGGCAAGACAGGAGGCATCTCAATTCCTGACTTGAAACTATACTAAAAAGACATAGAAACAAAATCAGCATGGTACTGGCAAAGAAATAGACCTGAGGATAAATGGAACAGATTAGAAGATGCAAACACTACTACAAAGACACTCAGCTACCTGATATTTGACAAAGGGCTAAACATCTTCATGGAAAAAAAGATAGCCTCTTTAATAAATAGTGTTGGAAAAATTGGCTTTCCACATGCCAAAGACTGAAAGTAGATCCATGCCTATCACCACATACTAAACTAAAGCCAAAATGGATCAAGGATCTAAATATTAAAAAAGAAACACTAAATCTACTGGAAGACAAGGTAGGTAAAAATCTTGGAGACTAGGGGTAGGGAGACAATTCATGAATAAAACACAAACCATATGGGAAACACTTCAAAGAATCAACAACTGGGATCTCATATTACTAAAAATTTTTGCACTTCAAATAAAGCATCAACAAAGTGAAAAGAAAACCCACAGACTGGGAAAGAATTTTAGCCAACAATCCCTCAGACAAAGGACTTATATCCAGGACATGTAAAGAACTGAAAAACATCAAGCACCCCATATTCAAAAACCTCTCCAAAAATGGGCATCAGAGATGAACACACAGTTCTCATATGAAGATATACAAATGGCAAATAAAGTTATGAAGAAATGCTCACCATCACTTGTCATTCAAGAAATGCAAATTAAAACAGCATTGAGATTTCATCTCCAGAAAGAATGGCTGCCATCAAGAAAACAACTGATAAGAAATGTTGGCGAGGCTGCAGGGAAAAAGGAACACTTCTCCAATGTTGGAGGTAGTGCAGATTGGTGTAACCACTTGGAAATCAATATGGTGATTCCTCAAAAAACTTGGATTGGAAGTTCCATTCAATCCAGCTATTTCCCTCCTGGATATTTTCCCAGAAAAATTGAAAATGTCATGTCACATATATGTGCACCCATGTTCATAGCAGCACAAATTGTGATTGCTAAATCTTGGAAACAATCAAAATGCCCATCAACCTCAGAATGGATGAAAAAATGTTATTTTTATACAATGGAGTACTACTCAGCTATAAAAAGTATGATCTAGAGGCCTTAATAGGTAAACGGAGGCAACTTGAGAATATCCTCATTAGTGAAATAAACAAGACCCACATTAGTAAATATCACATTGCCTCTCTAATATAAAAAATAACAAGAACTGACAGAATAATGGGTTACAAAATGTATAATAGATATTGTAAAAGTGAAAGGGAAGGAAAGTGCTCTAAAGGATAAAATGGTATGTATAGTGTATAAGATAGGTGACCATATTACTAAATTTGTGTTAAATCATGGAATAGAAGAGCTTGCACTGTCATAGTTTGAGTGTCTAGCTACTTTTTATACTTTGATTTTGTAACTTTAACAACTATTGTTAAGACAACAATATGTAGTATATCAACTAGTGATTTTATGATGTTAATTTTTTTGGAATTCTGTGTTCTACATTTTTTCTTATTTTTTTCTATTTTGTTTTTTAAAATTTTTTTCTTTCTTTAAAAAGAATGAATGTTTGCTTCCACTAATGACTGAAATGAATAATTTCTATCTATGCCACTCATTATCGACATTGCACTGGAAATCCTATGTGTAATTAAACAACAAAAGAATATATGAAAACCACTTCAGAAAATGATAAATTAACTATTCATAGAAAACAAGATTGTCGGGGTTGGGGATTTACCTCAGCGGCATAAGCACCTGCCTTGCAAGTGTGCGGTCATGAGTTTGATCTTCTGTACCAAAAAGAAAAGAAAAGAAAAGAAAAGAAAAGAAAAGAAAAGAAAAGAAAAGAAAAAAATGATTTTCTCTGTAGAGAATTTCCAAAAATCTCAGAATAACTCCCAGAACTCAGAGTTTTACCAAACTCATCAAACATCTTGGGTTTCAGAATAATCAATTGGCCTGAATCTAAGGGAAAAGAGTACCTTCAGGAAAAGGGGATACACAAGCACACATTAATATAAAATAGTTGCAAATGTCTTGCAAGAACCATGTTGAAGGATAAAGAGCCAGATGAGAGGATACTGTTAAACCCCTATGACTCACAAACTTGGGAGAGTCTGCATACTCTTTCACCATCTTCCATGAACCTTGCTGAATGTACACAGAAAACATCAGAGAATGATAACAGTAAAAGCGTATACTTTGGTACATTTTTTAGCAAGGATAAGAACAACTATGTGGAAAGAATAAGAACCTTCACTTAAATATTTCTCCTTTACCTGTAGTATAAAAAGAAAACTTATCTTGTGAGAGAAAAAAACAAGACAATCTATCTTTAGGGCATTCTTGAATGCTCATTGCATCTGTGGAAAGAGAGAAGGAGGAGAAAGCTTTACTTCTGAGGAAAGCTATGATGAGTCAAGAGAACTAATAATATGACACACCCAAGATACAGAGACCATATCCTACCAATAGAAAGCAAATAACAAAAGAATTATTTTTGCAGAAAAATGGGAAAGGAACAAGAGTATGTGAAGACACATTCCACAAGGTCAACAATAATGGAAACTGTTAAACTAATAATTGAACATTTCTTGTTCTGATCAATCATTCCTCATGTTAAACACAAGAAATTAGAGCCTGTAGTGCACTGATGATAATCATAGCAGCGATGGATCACAAACTGAGCCTAGTTCCTAAATAGAGATACACAACTCCCTCCCCATTAATGGTCTAGTAGAAGGAATGATATACTCATTTCTAGCCATAAAATATGTTTACTTCAATCTCTACTTTTCTATGCAACATATCTAGCTCCCTTCACAATATTATGAGGCATGTGGAAAAACAAGAAAAATCAGCATACTTTAAAAAGACAAGGAAGACAAGATGGCTGATCAGTGTGCAACAAAAAACAGAGCCTCCCGGGAGAAACAACTCATATGCCAGAATAAAACACCCTGGAGAGATCCAGACAGAGGGAGATGGATCCTCTTGACACAGGAAGAAATTAAAATATAAAAAAGCTTGTCAAATACTTTGGGACTACAACTGGAACAGCTGGACACAGTGTTTTTGCTGCAACCCAAATTTGCAGGGGACTGAATTTGCACCAGCCTGAATCTGCCACTGCCGGCAGAGCCACGCAAACTCGTTCCCACCACGACTCACGGGAAGCAGAGCAGTGCTGAAGTTGGGGGTTGGTGAGCCCAACAGAGAGCAGAGCCGGCAAAGGGACTTTCATTAATCCATCGTCAGTGCTGGGATTGGGACACCACCCCCAGGGGAAGGGCATGATCAAATGGGCAACATGGTGGAATCTGGCAGGAGGAGCCTGAACTGGGAGCAACAGTGACTTCAGTTGGTTCCTCCCTCCCCAAAGCAGATTCGTGGGATATGCTTGGACTGGGCCGTGCCCCTGGCCAGGAACCAATGAGCCATCCCAAATCAATTCCCTGTGCCTAGCAAGCACTAATCAGGGGAAGGCCTCTGCAGTTTGGTTGGCCTGGTGGGGAGTGGCAGGCTTAGGCAGCCACTGCTTGTACCTCAGTGATAAGAGCAGTCAGGAGAGGGGGGAGGACCCTCGCAAGCATGCTTTAGGAGGGGATTGGGACCTGTAATGTGACCTGTGTGGAGGAAGCCAGGACTATGACAGGAGAGAGAGGCAGGAAGAGGCCCCCATCCCAGAACCCTGAAAGCCGTGATCCAGGAGAGGGAAATACAAGGGAGAATGAGGGCAGCAAACATGCAACAGAAGGTATGGATTCAATGGACATTAAAAGATATCTTTGGGACCTTGTAGACGAGCTCAAAACTGAAATATTAAATCAGGTAAAGCAGGATATGAGTAGAGTAATAAAAGAAATGTTCTCAGGGAGCATTTCTAAGGATGATACAGATGAAAGAAGGAAGGAACACAAAAAAAGGAGAGAAACATTCGATAAAGAATATAAAGAAAATATAGAATACATGAAGCAGACTCAAAGAGACTATCAGGAAATTAAAAACTCCATTGAAAGCTGGCAAAATGCCTTAAAAGAAACCAAGGATAGACTATCAAAACTTGAAGACAAGTTTGCAATGTGTGATTATGAAAGGAAAGGTTTCTTAAAAATAACAAGGAAACAGGCAGTAACAATACAAAGGCTAGAAGATGACAAGAGAATCTACAATTTAAGAATAAGAAACATGAACGAAGAAGCAGGAATACATACAGGTGAATTACAAAGACTATTTACAGAAATAATTAAGGAAAACTTCCCAAGCATGGGAAAAGAAAATGACATTCGGTTATGTGAGGCATACAGAAATCCAACCACCTACAACCAAAACAGATCTACACCCAGACATATAATAATCAAGATACCAGAAATTCAATATAAAAACAGAATATTAAAAGCCATCAGAGAAAAGAAACAGATTACCTATAAAGGTAAGCCCATCAGGATCATGGCTGACTTCTCCACACAGACCATCAGATCAAGAAGACCTTGGAGTGAAATATTCCAAGCCCTGAAAAAAACCCTCCAGCCCAGATTGATGTACCCTGCAAAACTGTCACTAGAAATTAATGGAGAAACAAGATGCTTCCATGACAAAGAGGAACTGGGGGAGTTTGTGACCACCAATCCAACCAGAATTTTAGGAACAGTGGCAGAAAGGCCTCAATGAGTGGGGCAGGCAGTAGAATGAAGGAGAAAACTAGACAAACAGGTAAAAAATAGCATAGCAGAAATGAGGCAGAGAAGGATGGCTAGAATCTCTAACATAGATGGCCTTGATACACTATATTGTTAATAGTGCACCAGGATTTAAAAACCCACATTACTCACACTACTCTGCTTAGATGCATCATATTCTGTTACAGTCATTCTACCTGTACTAGATTTGAGGGTACAAACAGTAATCCCGAAAATAACAGGATATAGTACGGTAATCATCCTTAATTTCCTATTAAGTCAATCTAAAGCTCTGTAAAACCTACACTGTTTTACCATAACTGATTGTAATCAAATCTGGTTTGTTAGATCACTGTTTTGTATTGATAGATTTTATTCAAAGCTGTTATGATTGATAGTATCACGTCTGAGAGTATAGGCAACTGCACTGAAGATGACAAGATTCACTAGAATATCCACTCTGGTTTGATTATTACCTGCCTCTGAAGTTTTATACTGTCTACAATGTTTTATTTTTTACTAATATTTTTATGTACTGCTATATTGAATTACACTGCTATATTCATTTATGCCTGATGATATAGGCAATTCTATTGAAGATAATAAGAAACAATAGAGCAATCATTGTAGATCACCTTGTAGTGCGGTTTTATATGACTCTTTGGTTTCATGTTTTTATAGGAATTTGTTTTTTTTTTGTCTCGCTATGTTTTGTTTTTCTCTCTAATACAGAAAGGATAGAAATACATATAGAGACTCATGTATGCGTAGCCGTTTACACTCTCACTGTTTGACGATCTACTTTATATGCTTTAATTTTGTAACTTGAACAACTCTAAAAGGACAATATGTAATTTATGAACTAGTGATTTCTTATTGTTTATCTTTTCTCTGAAATTCTGTATTATCTCTACCCTTTACATGCTTTTTTTCTCTTTAAATAAAAATAAAATAAAATAATAAAAAAAGAGATAAAAAAGTCTTCAAATCAAATTCCAATATGACAATAATTTAGGAATGCTCTGTCAGGAAACTTAAAATAATTATATGTAATTAATGAAAAGCTCTACCAAAACCAAAAAGAAATATGAGAGGTCAGATAGGTAATTTCTGTAGAGATATCAAAATTCTAATAACAAATGAAAATGCTAGAAATAAAAAAATTATGCAACAGATGAAGAAAGTCTTTGAGGGGCTCATAAGAATTGTCACTTTTGAGGACAAATCAGTGGACCTTAAAACAGGTCAAACTGAAACAAAAACATAAAAAGAGTGAACACAAGGAATAGCTTCATGAACTATGTGATAATATCAAATGTTTTAACATATATGTAGTTAGAATCTTAGAAGAAAAAGAGTGGTGCAGAAAAAGTATTTTCAAATAATGGCTGAGAAGTTTTGAAGATTAATGATAGCTACCATGTAATGTACCCATGAAGATCAAAGTATGCCAAAGAAGAGTGAAAATATCCTGACAGAGGCACCATATCCAATTCAAAGTACTGGAACAGAAAGAGAAAGTCTTGAAAGATGATTTTAACAATCAAACAGAGAAAAAAGTTAGAGACTACTTTTTGTAAACTATACTAATTAGGAGATGATGAATGAAGAGAAATTATAGATTTAAAATTATATGCCCAGAAAATACTTCTCAAAATGAAGATGAAATAAAAAACTCTATCAGACAGTCAAAATTTGAGAAAATTCATTGTCAGAAAATCAATTCTAGAAGATAAAAGGAAATTTTTCAGCCATAAAAACCTGTCATATCACATGAGACTAAAACTTGGGATTATACAAGGGAATAAAGAGTAATAAACAGTAATGGATATGAAAAAAATGATGGTAAAAATAAATTATTAATTCTGTGTTTTTATTAGCCTATATTATAACCCAGTAGATAAAGGAGAAATAGTAACAACTTATCATGTATTCATAACATATTTGAAATCAGAAGTTATGCTGCCAAAAGCACAATTGGTAGGAGAAAGTAATTGAGAATACACAGTTGTAAAAACTTTATACTTCATGTAAAGCAGGGAAATAGTATTTTCTTGTAATCTCTGATATTATAATACATAACAAACTCTGTGAAATTAGTAAAATTCTATTTAAGTATAAGTAATGCACTTAGGAGATAAAATAGAATTTTAAAATATATACAAGAAGGCAGAAGAGGAGGAATAAAGACAGATGAACTAGAACAAATAGAAAATAGCTATTAAGTTCATAGGTTTTAATCCAACCATATCAACTATTGTATTAGATCTAAATAGTGTAAACACACCATTTTAAAATCAGTGCCTATTGTAGGAAAATGAAAATATCAATTATATGTTGTTTACAATAACTTATTATAAGGACATAGTAAAAAAGTAAAATAATGAAACATATGTAAAATATGTTACATACACACTCAAAAAGTAACCAAAACAAAAATATAGTTGCTTATTAGAATCAAACAACTAGACTTCAGAAAAAGAATATTAACAGGGGTGCAGAAGGACATAATGGCTGGGCATGGGGGCACATACCTATCATCTCAGCACTTGGGAGGCTGATGCAAGAGAACTGCCATGAGTTTGAGGCCAGCCTGGGCTACATAGTGAGTTCAAAGCCAGCCTAGACTACATAGCGAGATCTTGTCTCAAAAAACAAAAATTGGAAACAAAAAAGAAACAAAGAAAAAAGGATGTAATGATGGAAGAATCAACTTTCCAAAAGGCAATCCTTTTTACAATAAAGGATTGTCTTTACAACAGAATTTCAAAATACATGAAGTATTTTAAATTACTAAAATTGGAAAGAGAATACAAATCTACAATTATAGTTGGAGACTTCAACACTTCTGTCAGTAGCTGATAGTAAAAGTAAACAGAGAAATGGTAAAGGTACAGAATACCTGAACAACACATGAACTGACACTAGTAAAACTGTCCACCCAGCAAAATCAGAGACAGTCAACAATATATATTATACTGTGTATCATAAGACAAACCTCAACCAATTTATAAGCATATCAGTCATATAAAGTGTGTTTTCAGACTGCACTGGAATTAAGTTGGAAATCAGTAATGGAAGATATCTGGGAAATTCTTCAACATTTGGAAAATGAGAAGTGTACATCCAATGATCCCATGATATTGGTCCATTTTTCATTGGTATGGTAAAATATCTATGTCTGGAAAATGTATAGTGAGATGATACTTATTTAGCTTACAGTTTTGGAGGTTGAAAGTCCAACATTGAGTTTTCCCATCTGTTTCACCTCTAATGAAGAAACTGGTTGTGACACACTATGGCAGATGGCAGAAGTGCGGGAAAGGAGAGAATACATGGTAAAACAGGAAGTCTAAGATTTGGAAGGGACCAGCATGGCTCTTTCAGAAAAACTTGTTCTTATGAGAAAAAAAAGAGACCTTATAAGAACTATTTCATCTTTTCTGGGGGAACTCCCCCATTGACCTAATTACCTCCCACAATGATCCACCTGTTAAACCTTCATCACCCCCACATTGTCACACTGGGAACTAAACTTCCAGCATGTGAACTTTTGAAGGACACAAATCATATCCAAGCTAGCATCCATAGATCAGAGAAGAAATCTGAGAGTTACTTTAAAATATTTTGAGTTGAATGAAGATGAAAATAGCACAGATCAAAATTTGTGAGTTATCAACGCTTAGAGAGAACTTTAAATGAAGTTCTTATACAGAAAAAAAGAAACATCTTATATAAATAATCTAAGATTCCACATAACAGTTTCAGTAGAATATCAGTGGAGCTGAACCTGACTTTTAGAAAAAGAGATAAATAAAATTGATAAACCAGTAATCAGAATGACCAAGAAAAAAAAAGCAAGAAAACAATTACCAATATCAAGAATGAAAAATGGGAATGTCACTAAAGGCCACACTGATATTTTCTTGTGAAAAAAATGAGGTTTTATGGGAACTAAAGTTGTCTATGAACAATTTTATGCTCAGATGTGAAACAATTTAGATAAAATGAACTAATTCTTTGAAAGGCACACACTGAAAAAACTCACCAGAGAAGCAATAGATAACCATAGCAACCTTTCCTCTATTTAAAAAATCAAAAAAAAAAAGCAAAACCCAGGGGTTATATAAACAATGGAATATTCAACCACAAAGAAGGGTGAAATCTTCTCAATTGTCACAAAATAAATGGATCTTGAGGACATTATTATGTTAAGTGAAATAGGTCACACACAAAGGCAAGTGCCACCTGTTCTCTTTCAAATGTCCATGCTGAAAAAAGTGAACCTGATAGTAGAATAGTCATCCTTAGAGGTTCAGAATGTGGAGTGGAGGAGACTGGATAAAGGAAGATTTGTTTAATCAGTAAATGCTGTATGCATAGAAATAACACACTGAATCACATTCAATATGAATCTAAATATAATAAAACAAAAAAACATGACAGGGACGTAGCTCGGCAGCATAGCACTTGCTTGGCAATCACAAGGTCCGGAGTTCAATTCCTCATATCAAAAAAGTAGACTTAGAAAAATGTTAAAATTATACAGTCTTTAGTGCTTAGCTTCTTTATTAGCATGAAATGTTTGAGATTCTTTCATGCTTTTCTGTGTATCAGTAGTTTTTTCTTTTCCATCTTTAGTTACTGATTAACATTCCATTCTATGAATGTATAATCATTTACTAGTCCATTCTAATATTGATAGGCATTTGTTTTCAGCATTTGCTGCTTGTACATATATATGATTGTGAACATCTGTATACAATTCTTTGTGTGAACACATACTATCATTTCTCTTGGGTATATACCTATTGATGTCACTAAGGGTAGCTGTATATACAACTTGTTAAGAAACTGCCAAATTGCTTTTTGTGTAGCAATACCATTATTCATTTCCACTCACAATATATAGGAGTTCCAGTCACTGTAGATCCTCTACATAACCATAGTTTTTCTAATTTTAGCACTTTACTGGTTTTGTTTTGGTGTATCACTAGGTTTATTTTAAACAATGTGGTTTTAATTACTATTTCCTTCATAACCAATAATAGTGTGAATGTTTTTAAGTTCTTGTTGATTATTTGAGTACTAATTTAGTGAAGAGGCAGTTCACATCTTTTATTTATTATTGGATTATCTCAGCATTATTGATATATAAAAGTTCTCTATATATTCAAGTCTTTGGCTTTTTCTTTACAGTGTCTAGTACCAATTGAAAATGTTAAATTTGGATGTGCCACAATGCTTTTGATTTTTTAATTGTGTGATTTATGCCTTTTGTGTCTTATTTAGGAAATCATGGCCTAACTCAAGGTCAGTCATGATTAATTTGTTACTGTAGCTATAAGAAATTACTACAAATTTAGTCTCATAAAACAGCACAGTTGTTATATTATAGTTTTGGGACTTGGAATCCCACAATGAGACATGGGTCTGAAATTATATTGTTGGTAGGGCTGTATTCCTTCTGGAGGCATCAGGGGATTATTTGTTTCTTTGACTTTTCTTGATTATTCATATCACTTATAATTCTTGTCTCATGGCATCTTCTTCCATCTTCAAAGAACATCACTCCACTTTCTGTATTCACTATCACATCTTTGACTCTAATCCTCTTTCCCTCTTATAATGGTGCCTGTGTTTACATTGGGCCCATAAATATAATCCAGGATAATATCTCCAACTCACCAGCCTTAATTATACCCTCAGAATTCCTTTTATCATGAGAAACAACATATTCACTGTTTCTAGGGTTAAAATGTAGGCCATTATTAAATGTACCATAGCCACAAAGAATTTCACACATGCTTTTTTTTCTAGTTTTATAGATATGACTTTCATATTTAGGGTTTTGATCCATTTTGAATTAATTTTATATGATTTAAGATAAGGATAGTAAGTAATTGATGATTTTACATGTAGATATTCAGTTATTTTGACACAATTTATTGAATTGTCTTGGCAGCTTTGCCAAAATTCAGTTGGTCATATTTATGCAGTTCTATTTCATGACTCTAAATTCTGTTTCATTGGCTAGTATGTCTGTTTAAGCCAATAGTATATGATCTTGATTACTGTAGATTTAATATAAATTATAAAATCAGGTAGCCAAAGTCTCAAAAATTTATTATTTTTAAAAATTGTGCTGCCCATTTAATTTCTTTATAAACATTAAAATTGTCAATTTCTTTTTTAAAAAGTCTACAAAGATCTTTATTGGGATAAAATTCAAATTATAGATCAGTTTGAAGAGAATTAACATTTAAGAAACATTACATTGCCAGGGATTTAGCTCAGTGGCATAAGCACCTGCTTGGCGAGTGTGAGATTGTGAGTTTGATCCCCAGTATCAAAACAAAACAAAACAAAAACAAAAACACAAAAAAAACAAATTATATTTTCCAATCCATTTATTCATAAACAGGATGTATTTTCTCATTATGTAAGTGTCTTTTAATTTCTTGCAACAATGTTTTGAAGTTTTCTGTGTATAGGTTTTGCAAATTTTTGGTGTTAAATTTGTTGCTAAGAATTTGTTACCTTAGAATGAATAGATTTCAAAATTTATTTTTATCTGTCATTGTTATGTAGAAATACATTCACCTTGGTAATTGATCTTGTATATTAGAATCTTGCTAAATTCATTTATTAATTCCAGTATTTTTTGTATATTTCTTAGGAGTTCCACAGAAATGATTGTTATCTATTAATAATCAAAACTTTACATCTTTCTTTCCAATCTGAATATGTTTTATTTCTTCATCCTGATTCATTGTACTTTTTTCTATCTCGATGGGATTTATCTGCTATTTATCTATATAAAGATTTGTTTCATTGCTTTTTCTGCTTGTTTTTTTGTTTAATTTGCTCTTATTTTTCCAGTTTCTTAAGGTAAAAATTTAAATTGTTGACTTGAAATATTTACTCTTTGTGTTAAAGAGTTTAAAGCATGACTTGTTTTTAAGCACTGGTTAAGGGTTATACATAAATGTTGATAAGCTTATTTCTCTTTTTATGGTTTTCACTAGAGAATGCTTCATGTGTGGTTGAATAGAATCTAGATTCTGTTGTTATGGTATAAAATGTTCTGAAATATCAGGTCATGCTGTTTGATATTGTTCAAGTTTTCTATATTTTTACTTTTTGTCTACTTATTCTATTGATTACTGAGATTTTCAGGGTTAGGGTTAGAAATTTTTGAAATATCAATTTCCTTTTTAGTTCTAGTTTTGCTTTAATTCATGTGAATTGCAGCTCTTTTTAGGTGAAATATCTATGTTTTTCTGATGTAGTGAACTTTTATCATTATGAAATGTTTCTCTTTATCACGCTGTCTGTTGAATTAGATCTGTTTATTATTAATATGACAATTTCAACCCCTTATTTTAAGGTTGGATGATATACTTTTGTCCATCCTTTATTATTTTCAATTTATCTTTAAAATGTGCCTCCAAGGACTGGGGATTTAGCTGAGAGGCCTAAGTGCCTGCCTTGGAAGTGCAAGGTCATGAGTTTGATCCCTGGTACCAAAAAAAAAAGTGTAAAATGTGCTTCCAAGAGAATCCAAGATGGTCGACTGAGTGGTAGCATGAAAAGAGAGCTTCTCTGAAAGAAAACAACTCAGATGCTAGAATATAACAACATGGAGAAAGCCAGACAAAAGGAGAGGAATTCTCATGACCCAGGATGAAACAGGAAAAAGAAAAAGAAAGAAGAAGAAGTGTGGACGGAGGGCTGGAGCTGGGTAAGCTCCGGTCACTGTACTGGGTGCATCTTAGAGTCAGGTGACTCACGATTGAGCTGAGGTTGTGGCCCTGCTGAGAGTGGGGGTGGTGAGCTGGAGGAGGTACTGTAGCAGGGAGTGGAAACAGTGAGTTGAGCTGCGTGAACTTTGGTGAGTGATGGGAACTGGATTCTCCAGAGTGGGATGACCGGCTAGATGACATTTTGGAGTTGGGCAGGGCCAATGACTCAAAACCCAAGATGGCATTGGTCAATGGCTCCTGTCCAACTCAGATTGGTGGGATCTGCTCGGGCTGGGCCAGGCCCCTGGTTGTAACCCAATAGCCAGGGACGAGGCTGTCCTGAGCCAGTGGCATCCCCAGGGAACACACAAATGTGCTGAAGCATCCACTGGGTGACTGATGTAGGGGGAGGGGTTAGCTCACAGTGTGCACCTCACAGATTGGCAGCAGACTGAGGGTGAGGCACTTCCCTAGCCAGTGTGCTGCAGAAAAACTGTGGCCAGTGCAAGGGGCCCAGAGACCTTCACCACCCACCTGTCTGACAGGGGCCAAAAACATGAAAAGACAGAGAAACTGCAAAAGGCCTCCAACCACTAAACCAGGGAAAGTGAGTCCAGTAGAGGTAAATGCAGAGAAGGTTGAGGGCAGCAAACATGTAATATCAGACATGGCCTCATTGGAAATAAAAAAATACTTCTGTGACCTCATCCATGAATTTAAATCTGAAATTCTGACTCAGGTGAAGCAAGATATAAGAAGATTAATAAAAGAAATCCTGGGTAATCCTCAAGTAGACACAAATGAAAAAAATGGATGAGCCCAGAGAAAGGAGAGAAGCCTTTGATGAAGAATATAAACAAAATCTAGAATACATGAAACAGATCCAAAGAGAATATCAGGAAATCAAAAACTCTATTGAAAGCTGGCAAAACTTTTTAACAGAAGCTAAAGACAAACTTTCAAAATGTGAAGATAGATTTGCAATGTATGATTGTGAAAGGAAGGATATCTTAAAAATAACAAGGAAACAGGAAGCAATGATACAAAGGCTAGAAGACAACAAGAGGATTAATAACCTAAGAATAAAAAATGTGAATGAAAATGCAACAAATACAAATGAAATAAAAAGTCTATTCACAGAAATAATTAAGGGAAACTTCCCAAACATAGGTAATGGAAGTGAAGTTCAGATATATGAGGCATACAGAATTCCAGCCAGCTACAACCAAAACAGATCTACACCCAGACATATAATAATCAGGATCCAAGAAATCCATCACAAGAACAGAATATTAAAAGCATTCAGAGAAAAGAAACAGATTACCTATAAAGGAAAACTCATCAAAATCACAGCAGACTTCTCGATGCAAACCATAAAATCAAGAAGAGCTTGGAGCAAAATATTCCAAGCCCATAAAGAAAATAACATCCAACTCAGATTGATGTACCCTGCAAAACTGTCTCTCAAAATTAATGGAGAGACAAGATATTTCCATGACAAAGAGGAACTGGGGGAGTTCATGACCACCAATCCAACCCTGCAAAGAATACTTAAGGACATTCTAGAGAGAGAAGAAAATCACCAGGATTCCAGGAACAATGGCAGAAAGGCCTCAAACAAAGGGGCAGACAATGGAATGAAGGTGAAAAGTAAACAGCAATGACAAAAAATAGCATAGCAGATATGAGGCAGAGAAGATTGGTTATATTGCTGTTTTGTTTTGACTGATTTTATTCAAATCTGGTATGCTTTAGAGTATCAAGTCTGAGAGTAGAGGCAACTACTCTGAAGATGACAAGATTCAATAGGATACCCATTCTGGTTTGATTATTAACTGCCTTTGAAGTCCTATAATGTCTCCAATGTTTGTTTTTTATTAATAGTGCTATGTACTGCTAAGTTTAACTATACTATGCAACATGATATAGACAGTTTTATTGAAAATAACAAGAGACATCATAGTAACTACTGTGGATCACCTAGTATTGTGGTTTTCTTTGTCCTTTTCATTTCATGTTTCTCTAGGAATTTGTATTGTTGACTTTTGTTTTTCCCTCTAATACAGATAGGCTAGGTGTACATGTAGAGATTTATACATGTGTAGAGCTTCACATAGTTTACAAGAATGGATTATAGTTATTGTAAAGAAAAAAAAGAGAGGAAAAGAAAGTATTCTAAAGGATATAACTGCATGTATGTTTACTTGTGTAGGATTGATAACCATATTACTAAGTTTTTGTTGGATAGATGAAAAGAACTGGTTGCAGTCTCACTGTTTAAATGTCCAGTTTGTAGGCTTTACTTTTGTAACTTGAAAAACTACTTCTAAGAGGAAAATACGTAATTATCAACTAGTGATTTCTTACTGGTTACTATTTTTGTTTTTTTGTTTTGTTTCATTTTTGAAATTTTGTACTATTTCTACTCTCTTATTGTTTCAGTTTTTTTCTTAAAATAAAAAAATAAAATGTGCTTCTTACAAACAGCATACAATTTATTCTTGATTTTATCTAGTTTGACAATATTTTTGAATAGAATATATCATTCATTCACATTTGATGTATTTTAGATATGATTGGAATTATACTAGATGTAATATGATAAATGGAGAAAAATGAAGGAAGAATAATGGAACTTCAGAGACTTGTGGAACATTTTGTATGTATCATATCATTTTTGTTTCTATTTAACTACCTTCTTTTCAGTGGAACAAATGTTTTCTAATATACAATTGTCCTATTGAATTTTTAGCTATATATTTGAGGTTTTTTGTTAGCTGCTCTAGAGATTATAGTGTGGCTTTTCATTTATCATAGTCTACTTTGAGTAGGCATTTGGTATGATATTTATTTAACTTTAAGTCTTTACTTTAGTGTTTCTTGGGAACATTCAACTTTTTTATTGGCACCTATGTTTATTTTAGCTTCATTCTATAAGATAATTTTTCGCTATTTAGGGTCCCTAGTTGACATTCTATTTCTTTCAGCACTTCAAATATATTATCCCATTGCTTTCTAGGCTCTAATTCTGGTTAAATGTCAAGCATTAATTTAATTATTGCTTCTTTACACACAATGAGATATTTTTCTCTTTTGGTTTCCAAGATTTTTCTCTTCACATTGCTTCTCAGTGTTTTGGCTAAGACAAAAAATTTTTCTCTATTTTTCAGCATTTTGTTTTTGATGTGTGTAGGTATGTCTCCAAGTTTATCTTGGTATTTATCCAGCTTCTTTGATCTGTGGATTAATGCTTTTTATCAAATGTGAGAAGTTTGCAGTTATCTTTTCAAATGTATTAATTACCCCATCTTTACTAATTACATGTTCATATACTTGATAATATTCCATAGGTCTCTGAAGTTCCATTATTGTTTCTTCATTTTTCTCCATTTATCATATTAGAGAGTTTCCTATTGCTTTATCTTTAATTCATGGATTCTTTCCATTACCATCTTAAAGCTGTTGGAACCTATTTTAGGGATATTTCATTCATGTTATATTTCTTAAGCTATAGGTTTTCCCTTTTCTGATACTTTTTCTGCTAAACTGTTGAGTGAAAGTTTTGGCCCCTTCTTCAAATAAAGACAGCACTTCTGGCAGTGAAGCTTTGTTTCTTTGTTTTTGTTGTTGCAGTTGTTGTTTGTTTGTTTTTTGTTTTGTTTTGTGTTTTTGGTACCAGAGATTGAACTCACAAACTCACACTTACCAGGCAAGCACTTGAGTCACTGAGTTAAATCCCTGGCCCCTGGCAGTGAAGCTTTGGTACAAAAAGCCAGTCCATCCAAGTAAAACTACAACACTGATGGAGCTGAGGGAGTTAGGTGGAGAATAGCCCCAGATAAGAAGAATGTTGTATTTCCACTGTTCTTATTAAAATATATATCAGAGTTTGCCTTTTGTCAATTTCCAGAGCCCTATAATATCAAGTCTTATAGTATTTTGAAGGAAAAGTATTTATTGGACTTTTCACTCTTCCAAAGCTTAAAATATTATAATCTAATAAACTTTTTAGGGTGACCTGATAAAAGTTCATATGGGAGTGTAAATGAGTAACAATAGCCCAGAAAACTCTGACAAAAAATAATAATGTCTCCAGAAAATAACACCTTGGATATATTAAACTTTATTTTAAAACTGTAATAGTGAAAATAGAGCCTACCAAATGAATGTATATGTACTTCAGGAAAAGGAATTTCATATAAATATTTTAATACTAAACTTATTGAGACATCTATGAGATTAACACAAGTTTCCTTTGGGTTCTACAGTTACAAGATGTGCTCTAAGTGGTGGCCATTAACTTCCAGATATTTATTGCTATGATGAACTGCCACTTGGGTAACCTTGGTCATTGAGATTGTTGCACATGCATTTTCAATACCTTCTCTAAGAGCTGACAGTGTAGTGAGTTTTCTGTGATATACAACATCCTCTAGGGTCCCCCATATGAGGGTAATACCATCTGTTGAAAAATCATCATACTATTTTTCTTTTTTTTCTTTTCCTGAAGTGTGTATACATTTTTTGGCAGACTTTGTATAAAATCCTGACATGAATGAATAGGTCAAAGAAATAAAATAGTTTCTAGAAACACACTTATATAGCATATAGAAATTAATTTATGATAAGTATGAAATCACATCAATGTAAAGGAAGGTCTTTTGAACAACTGACTATTTGGAATAAAAATAAAGACAAACTAGAGAGGTGAATAAAAACAATTTTTAAAAAAATATTGGCATTTCATGCAAACAGGTAAAGAATATTTGAATTAGTGGTTATTATTTAGATTTGAAAAACACTGAAAGAAAATAAAGTCAGATATATTAAATACATAAATTTAAATACAAGATGCTCAAAAATATATTGTAGTGTAATTCAGAAGCCAGAAATGAAATCTTGAAATCATATAGGAAAATACTGGCAGGCATAAAAATGAAATGTGATTAGTTGTAAGACAAACAATGACTTGAGAGAAGATTTTGTGATATATATATATATATATACTTGACCAATTATTAATGCACATAATATATTAAGATTTCCAGAAATAAGAAGTAAAGAATAAGCATAATAAGTAAAATAGGCAAAGATATATACAAATAATTCATATAAAATAAATATGCTTTATCACTAAAACTATGATGTAATACTTCACTACCAATCAATAACATGAAAAGTAAAGTAATATAATATTTAATTCCCCCATGATATTGGAAAAAAAAGAAATATCTGGAATTTGTGAGATTTGGGGGAAAGCAGGCATGTTAAAATCCTTTTGGCAAGGAACAACTTCCCTCTTGAGACACTGTAGGTCACTGTTGCTGTGAAATGTGGTGTGACTCAGCTTAGCCACAGCATTTGTGGCTAATGGGCTATCTCTAAAACTATTCCCCAGCTGTGGGCAACCCACTTGTCAAGAGGTCAGTGCTCACAGATGGAGATCTAGATCTACCTTGGTACCAGAGAGAGACTTGTGCCCTAGTGGAAAAGACTCACTTTGACCTGAAATTGCAGATCCTTGTGGCTGTGGGACTCAGGATTAACCCACCACAGCATTAGCTAGGTGGCCAGTGGTCTGCCTTCACAAGGTAACCTTGAGCAGTGTAAAGTGGTACAAGACATCATTCACTGGGGGTAGGACAGGGTCTTAAGTACACAGCTTTTCTCTGGAATTTAGCATTAGGCTACTGAAAACTAATGCTAGGCACATCTTTATGACCTCCATCCCCAGGCCTATGTGAAAAGAGCCTCTGACACAGCTCCAGTGTCAGAGGAAAACACACAGACTCAGTCATTCAGATTTTGTTCTAGCTAGCATTGTCTGTGGTTGGTTTTCCCAGTCATAGGCCACAAGTCCACCTCAGCAATAGACAGCCCACAGTAGTGTATAATTGGTCTCACCACAGTGTTGCACTGGTCTTGGTGGGCTGTAGGTTTAGAATGTGACACAGCTTGATGGTTTTAGAGGCCAAAAGCGTGATGTAAGAAACTGACATTGATCCTTCCACAGTCCTACTCTGGCATCAGGAAGAGGCTTGTGGGGATAAACTACTTTCTCTAGCTGACTATCTGTTTCTTTCTGAATAATACATAAACAGAGTATTGAGGATAAATGTTGGCTTATGTTACCCTCTAGTACACAAATAGCAACAATATACCAACAACAGATTCCTGGCAAATTCAGACATGGGTGCCATCTACTGCTGAAATAGTGAAAGTGACAACAGTTTCACAGAAAATAAGCAGCCTGCTTAGAAATTCTGGAAAGACAGATGCAAAGCCACACTGAGAAGACTGAAATTAATACTTAATCCTTCACTATTAGTAAATGGATATTCTAGTCAATCTTGTCATCTTTAGTGCAGTTGCCTATACTCTCAGACTTGATACTATCTATCATAACAGCTTTGAATAAAATATATCAATACAAAACAGTGATCCAACAAACCAGATTTGATTATGATCAGTCACGGTAAAACAGTGTAGGTTTTACAGAGCTTTAGATTAAGTTAACAGTAAATTAAGGATGATTACCATACTATATCTTGTTATTTTCAGGATTACTGTCTGTGCCCTCAAATCTAGTACAGGTAGAATGACTGGAACAGAATATAATGCACCTAAGCAGAGTAGTGTGAGTAATGTGGGTTTTAAATCCTGTTGCACTATTAACAATATAGTGTATCAAGGCCATCTATGTTAGAGATTATAGCCATCCTTCTCTGCCTCATTTCTGCTATGTTATTTTTCTGCCTTTGTCTACTTTTCTCCTTCATTCTACTGCCTGCCCCACTAAATCCTGGTATTTTTTCTCTCTCTCTAGAATGTCCTTCAGTGTACTCTGTAGGGTTGTATTGGTGGTCACAAACTCCCCCAGTTCCTCTTTGTCATGGAAGCATCTTGTTTCTCCATTAATTTCTAGTGACAGTTTTGCAGGGTACATCAATCTGGGCTGGAGGTTATTTTCTTTCAGGGCTTGAAATACTTCTCTCCAAGCCTTTCTTGATATGATGGTCTATGTTGCGAAGTCAGCCATGATTCTTATGGGCTTTCCTTTATAGGTAATCTGTTTCTTTTCTCTGACAGCTTTTAATATTCTGTTTTTATATTGAATTTATGGTACCTTGATTATTATATGTCTGGGTGAAACTCTGTTTGGGTTGTAGGTGGCTGGATTTCTGTATGCCTCACATAACTGAATGTCATGTTCTTTTCCCATGCTTGGAAAGTTTTCCTTAATTATTCCCATGAATAGCCTTTGTAATTTCCTGTTTGTATTCCTGCTTCTTCATTCACATTTCTTATTCTTAAATTGTAGATTCTCTTGTCATCTTCTAGGCTTTGTATTGTTACTGCCTGTTTCCTTGTTATTTTTAAGAGATCTTTCCTTTCATGATCAAATATTGCAAACTTGTCTTCAAGTTTTGATAGTCTATCCTTAGTTTCTTTTAAGGCATTTTGCCAGTTTTCAATGGAGTTTTTAATTTCCTGGTAGTCTCTTTGAATCTGTTTCATGTATTCTATATTTTCTTTATATTCTTTATCAAACATTTTTCTCCTTTTTTGTTTTCCTCCCTTATTCCATCTGTATCTTCTTGAAAGATGCTTAGCATTTCTTTTATTACTCTACTCATATCTTGCTGTACTTGATTTAATATTTCAGTTTTGAGCTCGTCTACAAGGTCCCAAAGATATCTCTTAATGTCCATTGAAGCCATGTCTGAAGTTGTGTGTTTGCTGCCCTCATTTTCCCTTGTATTTCCATCTCCTGGATCAGTGCTCTCAGGGTTCTGGGCTGGGGGCCTTGTCTTGCCTCTCTCTCCTGTCTTGACCTGGCTTCCTTTACACAGGTGTACAGTGCAGGTCCAGCCCCCTTCCCTGTTGGCCACTTTTCCTCCAAAGCATGCTGGTGAGGAACCTCTGCCCTCTCCTGCCTGCTCTTGTCACTGAGGTGTAAACAGGGGTTGCCTATGCCTGTCCCTCCCCACCGGGCCAGGAAAACTTCAGGAGCCTTCACCTGGTTAGTGTGTGCTAGGTGCAGGGAATCAATTTGTGATGGCTCATTGGGTCCTGGCCAGGGGCGTGGCCCAGTCCAACCAAATTGCACTAATCTGCTCTGGGGAGGGAGCAACCAAATGAAGTCACTGTTGCTCCCAGTTCAGGCTCCTCCTGCCCTATTCCAACATGTCACCCATTTGGTCGTGCCCTTCCCATGGTGGGGTCTTATTCCCAGAACTGACCATGGATTAATAAAGGTCCCTTCTCTGGCTCCTCTCTCTGTTGGTCTCACCAACCCCCAACTTCAGCACTGCTGTGGCTCCTGTGAGTGAGTGGTGGCAGGAACGAATTTGGGCAGCTCTGCTGGCTGGCATGGATTCAAGATGGCACAAATTCAGGCCAGCACAAACTTGGCGGGTCACAGTGAAAACACTGTGTCCCATAATTTTTAGCTATTCCAGTTGTAGTCTCAACATGTTTGACGAGGTTTTTTACATTTCAATTTTTTCCTTTATCAAGAGGATCCATCTCCCTCTGTCCAGATCTCTCCAGGATGTTTTATTCTGGCATATGAGTTGTTTCTCCTGGGAAGCTTTGTATTTTGTTGCTCACTGATTGGCCATCTTTACCTCCTCCCAACAAATTACTTTTGAACAATCAATAGATTGGGAAGAAATATAAAAAAGGAGATTAAAATACCAATTATCCTTGAGTTATTCCAAGAAATAGAAGAGAGATAAATTCTTCCAAACACATTCTGTGAGGCCAACATTTAGCTGTTACCAAAATTAGATAGGGACAAAACAAGACAAAAAAAAAAACACAAAACAAAACAAAATGGAAAAAGAAAGAAAACTATAGGCCAATGTCCTTGATAAACATATGTGCAAAAACCCTTTAAAAGTACAGGCAAAATTGACAGCACATGAAAATGCTATTCACTGTGACCAGTTAAGTATCATCTTGAGGATACAAGAATGGTTCAAATCTTATGTTACTAAAGCTTGTGTGTTTGGTTTATTTCACTCTACATTATGTTTTCTTTAAATATCATATGGTACCTTTCATTAGAGTGAGGCAAAATGTAAACAAAAAGAATAATAAAAGATACATAAAAAAAGACAAGGGATCTCTTGCAACAGGAAGTTCTCTGAAGTAAGAAGGGTAAGTGATGAGAAAGAGGGGAAGGAGAAATAAATAGAATAAAGATATGCCATGTAATTGAACTTAATAGCTTCAATTAATGTAGATATTATATGCCATGACATAAGCTAACATTAATATAATATCAACAAGAATGAAAATTGGGATAGTAGAATTAGAAGAGGAGGAAGAGAGAGTGTGGAGAAAAGGAAAAGGGGATTAAAAAGGACACAAACTGTATTATGTATATGTACCCATTCCCCAAGATGACTGTAAACCCTATGAAGTGAAAACATGTACTAATAAAATTAAACAAAAGCAAACCCATACATATGATACACAGTAACAACAGAACAAAGGGTAAAAAGCAATACTGCTTAATTATTACAGGTAAGCTATTTGACAAAATTCAATGCTCCTTTATTATAATAATGCTGAAAAATTGGGCATTTAAGGAACATACTTCAACATAAGAATCATTATTGATAAAATGTTCATACCACAACTTGGGTGGAACTAGAGATCATTATGCTAAATTATGTAAGTCAAGAACAGAAATCCAAGTACACATGGTGTTATTCACACATAGAATCTATAAAGGTTGATTTCATGGAAGTGACAGTGGAATGGTGGTTACCAGCAGCCAGGAAAAGAAAGAATGAGTCGGGATAGGAAAAGTTAGACCAATAGGAACTAATGTACCGTTATTTAGGATCAAGAAGCTCTGAGATACTATTGTACAGTATGTTGACTATAGAAAGTATTATGTACTGTACATTTTAAAGAGCTAGAAGAAAGAATTTTCCAAGTTTTTTAAACAAAGATATGGTAATACCTGATTTAAACATCATACAATGTGTTCATACATGTATCAAACATTACATGACACTTCATTAATATGTCCAACTTTCATACTTTCTGATCAGTTAAAAATTAAAACCTAAAATTCTTTTGGTAAGATTGCAGTTATTATAGACTATTACACTGACCATAGCAAATAAATGTGAATATGTGCAAAAATCTTGACTTAGAGTCTTTTTTCATGTTGGAACTTGGGGTGCTGGGAAAACAAGAAGCCAGCTCACTGCTCTGGTAAGCCGCTGTGGCCTGGCAAGCTGCAGCTGCCCCAGAGTGAGAACTATCAGCATTTCCTGAGCTCTGCACCATGTTAGAACGCTGGGAAAACAAGCAACTAGCTCACCATTCTGGTAAGTAGTTGTGGGCCTGCTGGCAGGTGGGCTAAAAATCAAAAACCATATCCCCCCCTTCCCTGTTAGCAAGTGGGAGCCAGCATTCTGAGTATCTCTTGGGAGGATGAACATATGCAGTGTGGCAAGTAGAGGGGACTTCTTTCCACTATCTCTTTGAAGGCAAATATTTTTATCACTATTTTGCTCAGTTCTGATTAATGATAGTGCTCTATTCAATATTCTGTTTTTATAAGTTCAGTATTTCTTTCCTTTTTGCTCTACCTGATTGAAAGAGCAGCTATTGTGAAAAGAATGGGATGTATTATTGTGCCTATTGCTGTTGTCCTGGTGACCTGCTGTCAGGTTCTTTGCCAATTTCACTGCACTGTCTCTGTTGGCTTTACTCTGTCTTGTTCTGCTGTATTTTGCTACCTTCAAAAAAAAGATAACAAAGTAACAAAATAGCTCCAAAAAACTCCCAACTCCACCAAAGCTGACCCATGGGGGCATGGATGAGGAGAAATTAAAAAACAAAGCAACAGGATTATATAAGGTGATTAAAAAGTAAATAAAAATAAAACAGTTCAGTAAGGTACTGAGCAAGCTGAAACATAATATAACTAAACAGATAATGGGCTTAAAAGCAAAAAAGAGAAAAGAAAGTGCTCTAAAGGATATAACTGCATGTATGTTTAAGTATGTAGGATTGATAACCATGTTGCTAAGTTTTTATTTGATCATTGAAGAGAACTGTTTACAACCTCACTGTTTGAATGTCCACTTTGTATGCTTTAATTTTGTAACTTGAACAACTATGTCTAAGAAGATAATATGTAATTTATCAACTAGTGATTTCTTACTGTTTATTTTTTGAAATTCTGTATTGTTTCTAACCTTTTTTTCTATTTTGCTTTTTTTAAGTAAAATTTTAAAAAAGAGTCTGTTTTGGAAATCTTGTGGATGTGAGTAGGCTTTTTCATAAAATAAAGTGAAATCACTTTCAATGTGCATGCCTATAGTCTTGGGTACTCTGGTGGCTGAGGTAGGAGGATCACAGGTTGAAGGTCAGCCTGGGAAACTTAGCAAGACCCTGTCTTTAAAATAAAAAAATTTGAAAAGAGCTAGGGACATATCTCAGTGGTAGAACACTTGCTTAACATGCACAAGTCCTGGTTTGAAAAAGTACTCCCCCCCACCCACACACACATGGCTTCTTCAATTACTTTAGCATGGTAAATTTGTTACAGTTGATGAACAAATATTTGATACATTGTTATCAACTAAATTCCACAATTTGCACAATGATTCACTTGGTATTATACATTCCTATGGGTTTTCACAAATGCATATCATGGCTTCACCAGGACGTAATAATTCAGAATTTTCACTACTCTAAAAATGCCTTTCAATTCCACATTCATTCTTCTGCTTCTCCCTGTGCCCCTGGAAATCACTGATCTTACTTCTTTGTGTTCTTGCCATTTCCTTGTCATATGGCTGGATTCATAGAGCATGTTCATTTGGCATTTTATTTCTTACCAATCTCTATACCTTTTATTTCACTTTATTGTCATTGCATTAGTTAGAACTTCAAATACAATGTTGAATAGGAGAGGTAAGAGGGAACATTAATATCATAGTCCTAGACTTACAGGAAAGGCTTCTTTTTCATTAAGTGTGATGTTAGTTGCAAGATTTTTAGAGATGTTCTTTATCAAATTGAAGAAATTCCCTTCCATGTCTGGTTTTCTGAGAGTAATCATGAATAAGTGCAGGACTGTACCTAATGCTTTTTCCCCTGCATCTACTGATATGTAATGTGATTTTTTTTAGCTTGTCTGTGATAAATTATATAAATAGATTTTCAAAATATCAAACCAGTTTTGCATACTTGGAATAAATCACACTTAATCGTAGTGATATAGTGATATTTCAGTACTCATCAATAATTGGTTCCAGGAGGCACAACAAGTACCAGAAATAATGAGTACTAAATGAATTGTTTTGGCTGAAAAGAGTAGTAAGTCATAAATCAATCAACACCCACAAGTTCTAGCTTGAGTATCCAGTGAAAAACAAATTATGAGTACCAGGACAAATTTTTCACATCAAAATGTATTAAGTACCAAATTGAATGAGTTACAAGGAAGTCAAGTACCAAAGTATGCCTGGGTAATTATTTGGATGCATTATTAGTTTTGTTTTGTCAGTATTTTGTTGAGATTTTCAGACCTATTTTCTTGAGAGTTGTTGGTCTGTAATTTTCCTTCCTATTATTATCTTTGTCTAGTTTTGATACTAATTGTCTAGTTTGGTAATACTGGCCTTATACAATGAATTAAGAAGTGTTCTTTCTGCTTTTATTTTCTGGAAGATATTATAGAAAATTGATATCATTTCTTCTATTAATGTTGGTTGAGATTACCAGTGAAATCATCTGACCCTGGTGCTTTCTGTTTTGAAAGGTTATTAATTATTGATTCAATTTATTTCATTATATATAGGCCTACTCAGATGACTTATTCCTCCTTGTATGAGTTTTAATAGATTGTGTCATTCAAGGAACTGGTCCCTTTCATCTAATTTGTCAAGTTTGTGAGCTACCACTGTTCATAGTAATTATCCTTCTAATAACTATGAGATCGATTATGATAGCCTATCTTTTATTTCTGATATTAGTAGGAACTTGTCTTTATCTCTCTTCTGTTCTCTCTCTGAATCTTTCTTTTTTCTAGCCTGACTGGTAGTTTATCTATTTCATTAATCTTTACAAAGAATTGGATTTTATTTTCACTGATTTTTTCTCCATTAATTTGAAGTATTCAATTTCATTGATTTCTTCTCTAATTTTTATTGCTTTATTTCTTCTACTTAAGTTTAATTTGCTCTTCCTTGTTTATTTTCTTAAGGTAGGAGGTAAGATTGTTGGTTTTATATTTTTCTTCCTTTCTAATTTGTGCATTTGATATGTTGTTTAATTACAAATGATTTTATGATTTTTGTAGCTAACTTCCTGTTATTGATTACCAACTTAATTCCCTTATGGTCTAAGAAAATACTTTCTTATGATTTTTATTAATTTAAACTTACTAAGGTGTGTTTTGTGGCCCAAGGTGTGATTTATACTGGTAAATGCTCCATTTGAGATTGAGAAGAATGTATATTTTGTTGGTGTTGAATGAAAGAGTCTATAAAAATCAGTAAGTATGATTAATTGTGTTGTTTAGCTCACTTATATCTTTTACTGACTTTTTGCCTATAGAATCTATCAATTTTTAAGAGAAACTATAATAGTGGACTTGTCTATTTTTCCTTACAGTTTGATCAGTTTTAGGCTCATCCATCTTGATCCTATGTTTTGGGTTATACACAAGAAGGATTCTTTTATCCTTTTAGGCAACTGACACTTTTGTTATTATTTAATGGCCATCTTTATTCCTGAAATTTTTCGTTATTATTAATTCTTCTCTGTCTGAAATTCATATACATACTCTAGTTTTTTTTTTTGATTGCTGCTAGCAGGAAATTTTTTCCTCTATCTTTCCACTGGTGTAGCAAAATACTTGAGAAAATCAACACAGGGAAAGAAAGATTTGCTTGGGTTCATGGTTTCAGTTCATGGTCACCTGGTTCCATTATTATGGGACTGTGGTGAGGCAGAAAAGCACTGCAGCAAGTATGTGCAGCAGAGCAGTACTGTTCCCTCATGACAATAGGGAAGTGAGTGCACCATTGTGCTAGGGAGAGCATTATACCTAAACCCTTCAAAGGCTCACCCCCAGGGACCCATCTCTTCCAACTAGGCCCAACCTCTTAACCTTTGGCTATAAACTCATCAATGGACTAGTCCACTAATGAGTATAGCACCTTCAACAACTTTTGGGTGACATTTTAGATCTAAACCATAGCACATGAGTCTGAGGGACATGTTATAACCAAACCATAACACTGGCACTTTACTTTTGATGTGCTTGTGTATTTAAAGTGAGCTTGTAGGAAGATTGTTTTTTTAACTCTAATAATCTTTTAATTTATGTGTTTTAGATCATTTTGAATTTAAAGTAATTATTGACATAGTTGGAAAAATACATATCATATTTGTGACTTTTCTATTCCTTGCTCTTGTTTTTTATTTAATTTGTCTTGGTTATTTATCATCCCCTATATCTTATACTTTCCTGATTTTAATTGTGCATTTTATATGATTCATCTTCATATGTTATATTCTCTTTGAAGTCCATGTATCTTTTTTATTTAAAGAGAAAAAAACAGGAAAAAGGTAGAAATATTACAGAATTTCAAGAAAAGAAGATAAACAGTAAGAAATCACTAGTTGATACATTGCATATTGTTCTTTTAGAAACAGTTATTCACGTTACAGGATTAAAGCACACAGAGTGGACACTAAAGCAGTGAGAGTGCAAACCGATCTGTTCAACAATCCAACAAGAACCTAGAAATATGGTCATCAATCCCACACATATAAACATACATACAGCTATATTTTTATAGCACTTCCTATTTCCTCTTTTTTACAATAGCAATTATACATTTTTAAAATTTTATCTAAACAGAAAAAAAGGTAGCAACAATACAGAATTCTAAAAGAAAGAAAGACAAAGGAGAATGAGAAAAAGCCCCATTAAGAAATCAGTAATTAATAAATTACATACTCTCATCCTGGATATAGTTGTTCAAGTTACAAAGTTAAAGGGTACATAGTAAATATTCAAAGAGTCAGACTACAAACAGTTCTGCTCAAAGATCCAACAAAGATTCAGCAATATGGTCATCTATGTTACACACTCAAACATACATGCAGTTATATCACTTAGAGCACTTTCTTTTCCTCTCTTCTTTACAATAGCAATTACACATTTTGGTTTTATTACTCTTGTAGTTCTTATTTACTTTTCACACTAGAGACACAATATGATATTTATAAATATGATTCTTATTTATTTCACTAATGAGGAGAGTCTCAAGTTGTCTCCATTTGCCTATGAAGGCCTCACGATCATCATTTTTTATAGCTGAGTAACATTCCATTGTATAAAAATGCCACATCTTTTTCATCCACTCTGTAGTTGATGGGCATCTTTGTTGTTTCCAGGATTTAGGTATCACAAATTGTGCAGCTATGAACATGGGTGCACATATATCACTATGATATGAACTTTTCAGTTCTTTGGGGAAAATACCCAGGAGGGGGATAGCTGGATTGAATGGGGCTTCCAATCCTAGTCTTCTGAGAATTCTCCATATGGATTTCCATAATGGTTGCACCAGTCTGCATTCCCACCAACAGTGGAGCAGTGTTCCTTTTTCCCCGCAGCCTCCCCAACATTTGTTATCAGCTGATTTCTTGATGGAGCTATTCTTTCCAGAGTAAGGTGGAATCTCAATGTTGTTTTAATTTGCATTTCTCGAATGACCAGTGATGGTGAACATTTCTTCATGTATTTATTTGCCATTTGTATCTCTTTCTCTGAGAACTGTGTGTTCATCTCAGATGCCCATTTTTGGAGAGGGTCTTTGAATTTGGGGGGCTTGATGTTTTTCAATTCTTTATATATTCTGGACACAAGTCCTTTGTCTGAGGGGTTGCTGGTTAAAATTTTTTCCCACTCTGTTGGTTTTCTTTTCACTCTGTTGTGAAGTCCATGTATTTTATAAGAGGGCATTTCAATCAATTGTTTTCTCATCTGTTATAAAATTGCTGTTGTATACTTCACTAATTCACTATATATATAATGTTTCTATTATTATGTCAAATAGAATGTTACTATGTTATATCATTTAAAAATAAGAAAATATTTTATCTTACCTTATTGATCTTGAATAGTCTTCCTGTTAAATGCTTATCCATGTTTCTGACGTATTATTTTCCTTCTATCTGAAGAATTTCTTTTATTATTCCTTTCGAGAAAGGCCACTTGTGACATATTTTACCAATTTTTTTAAAGAAGCAAAAATAAAATAATTTCAAAACAAGATAACAGGAGAGTAATATATTGATTGTTACTCTTCACCAAATTTTGTACCAGGAATTGAACTCACAACCTTACACTTGCCAGGCATGAACTTGTACTGCTGAGCTAAACTCCTGGTCCATTCACCAATTTTTTACATGTGAGAAAATCTTTATTTCTGTTTCACTCTTTTTGATTTCATGATGCCCAATGAGAATTTTCTGTAATTCTTATCCATATTCTTCTACAGATAGTATTTATTGTATATAGTAATATATATTTTTGTATATATATAGTATATATATAATGTATACATATTGCATATATTATATCTATGGTAATGTATATATATATATATACTTTTTTGCAGTACTGCATATTGAACCCAACACTTTTGCATTTCTAGCCCTTTTTTATTTTTTGAGACAGTTTCTTGTGAATTGTCCAGGTAGAACTTGAAATCAGAATCCCTATGCCTCCCAAAGTTGTGGAATTATAGGCATATACCACCGCACCCAATTTATAATGTGTTTTTCCCCCTCTAACTTTTTTGAAAAAGAGATTTTCCTTTTGTTCTTTATTTTTTGTCATTTAAATCTGAGTGCTTAGGTGTACTTTTGTTTGTTGTTTTTTCATTTGTTTTGAAATTTATCCTGTTTTTTGCTCCCTGAGTTTTGTTGCATCTGTGGTTTGTTATTTGCTGTCTTTGGAATAGTCTCAACTAATATTACTTCAACTATTTATGTTCCTTTCTCTCTTGTTCCTTGGGTACACACTAAGTGTATTTTATACATTTTACTGTTGTTCCACTGTCTTGAAAATTCTGTTCTACTTTTTCAGTTGTTTTCCCTTTCAGTTTAGGTAGTTAACATTGCCATATTTTCAGGTTCACTGACATTATTTCCTGTTCCATATCCAGCCTATTGGTGAATCCATCAAGATATTTATTTATCTCTATAATAATATTTTATTTCTAACAATTGCTTTTGATTTGTTTTTAGAATTTCAATCTATCTACTTATGTTATCAATCTATTCTTTTTGTTTGTTTGTTTTTTGAGACAGAGTCTTGTTATGTATTACAGGGTGGCCTTGAACTCACTATGTAGTCCGGGCTGGCTTTGAACTCATGGTGATCCTTTTGTCTTAGTCTCCCAAGGATGGGATTACTAGTGTGCACAACTATTCCTAGCTATCCATTTGTTCTTGAATATTGTTCCACTTTTCCTATTAGAGCTCTTAGTATATTAATTATGGTTATTTGAATTTTCTGGTGTTATTCTTGTGAAAACTCAGCTATATCTGAAATTGGTTCTGATATTTGCTTTATCTCTTGATGTTATTTTTTTCTCTTTTAGCATGCCTTATACTTTTTGTTCAAAGATGGATATTATACACTAAGTAAAAGGAGTAAAGGCAAATAGATATTTAGTGTAAAGTTTTATGTTCATCTCTTTAGTTTGGTTGTTTACTGTAGCTGTAGATATTATGACCTAAAGTTTCCTCATGTATATTTGTTTTGATCTGAATTTTTTTATCATGAGTTTTCCTAGTCTCTTTTTTTAAATAGGAATAAAGCCGTGCTTTCAGATATTTCAGTTATGCAAGAGATAGACTGATGTGGTGCTAAGAGGGAGAAGGGAAAGAATTCTATAGTATTACAGCTATTTCTTAGTCTTTGTGTCTACCCCTGGCCTGTTACCCTTGTAGTTGATTCAGGGTAGAACTGGGTATTTATCTTCTTCCAATTAAAAGGTTAATAAGGGAATCTGGAATTATTTTCCATCACCAAAGGCTCTAGTTTAGACTCTGGTAAAATTTGCATTGGTTTAGATCTGGTTAAGTAATTTTTCTTGGGGGCAGTGTTTTGTTAAGGAAACTAGAACACTCTGGGTGATTACTTCCTCCCGTGTCAACCCAAAACATAAGGAAATTTTCCTCCCGTATTTACCCTGAAAACTTGGTGAGGAAAACTCATGAAAGTGTTGTGAGTTTTTATCTCTCAAGGTAGTTCACATTCCCTTTGTTTCAATCACATGCTTCCTCTCTCTGATTTCTGCTCCCAGTAACCTGTGATTCTCTATATCAAGTCTTGCGCTTCAGATTTTGTGGTAGTTTCATTCCCTGTGACCTCAGCTATCTGATGTATATGTAAAATGTCAATTTTCAGATCTTCAGCATTTTTTCTTGTTGTGAAGACAAGAGGATGACTTCCAAGCTTTTCTGGGGTTAAAATCTTTGAGATTTAGATGAAGAGTTCTTATACCTGACACCAAAATTCAATCAATGTAAGAAAAACTTTATAAATTGCACAGTCAATTTATATTGCACTTTATAAATTGCACAGTCAATTTATATCAAGAGAATAAAAAGACAAGGGAAGGAATGGAAAAAATGTATTTGTAAGTTTCATATATAACAAAGTACTTGTATCTATTACATGTGAAAATATTCAGAACTCAACAGTAACAAAAAAGTCTAATAGATCAATCTGAAGATGGTCAAAACACATGAGCAGACATTTTAATTAAGAGCATAAATAATACATAGGTGTCAAATAAACACATGAAATAAATTGAGATTCAACATCACTATCTATTAGAGTAATGTAAATTAAAAACCACAGTGAGAAGTCACTGAAGACACATTAGAATAGTTGAAATAAAAAATACTGATAATAAAAATGCTGATGAAGTTACAGAAAAAAATTGGCTGTTTTATATATTACTACTAGTGGTAATATCAAATGGTAAAACCAATCTGGAAAGTGATATATTTTTTTATTTATTTAAAGAGAAGAAAAAACAGGAAAAAGGTAGAAATATTACAGAATTTCAAGAAAAGAAGATAAACAGTAAGAAATCACTAGTTGATACATTACATATTGTTCTTTTAGAAATAGTTATTCAAGTTACAGAATTAAAGCACACAAAGTGGTCACTCAAGCAGTGAGAGTGCGAACTGATCTGTTCAACAATCCAACAAGAACCTAGAAATATGGTCATCAATACCACACACCTAAACATACATGCAGCTATGTCTTTTATAGCGCTTCCTATTTCCTCTTTTTTTACAATAGCAATTATACATTTTTAAAATTTTATTTAAAGCGAAGAAAGAAAAGAAAGCAAAACAGAAAAAAGGATAGCACCAATACAGAATTCTAAAAGAAAGAAAAAGGAGAATGAGAAAAAGCTCCACTAAGAAATCAGTAATTTATAAATTACATACTGTCATCCTGAATGTAGTTGTTCAAGTTACAAAGTTAAAGGGTACATGGTAAATATTCAAACAGTCAGACTACAAAAACTTCTGCTCAAAGATCCAAAAGATTTAACAATATGGTCATCTATCCAACATACATGCAATTATATCCCTTAAAGTGCTTTCTTTTCCTCTCTTTTTTACAATAGCAATTACACATTTTGGTTTTATTACACTTGTATTCTTATTTACTTTTTACACTAGAGACACAATATGATCTTTATAACTATGATTCTTATTTATCTCACTAATGAGGATATTCTCAAGTTGTCTCCATTTGCCTATGAAGGCCTCAAGATCATCCTTTTTTATAACTGAGTAATATTCCATTGTATAAAAATGCCACATCATTTTCATCCCCTCAGCAGTTTGATGGGCATCTTGGTTGTTTCCAGGATTTAGGTATCACAAATTGTGCAGCTATGAACATGGGTGCACATATATCACTGTGATATGAACTTTTCAGTTCTTTGGGGAAAATACCCAGGAAGGGGATAGCTGGATTGAATGGGGCTTCCAATCCTAGTCTTCTGAGAATTCTCCATATGGATTTCCATAATGGTTGCACCAGTCTGCATTCCCACCAACAGTGGAGCAGTGTTCCTTTTTCCTCACAGCCTCGCCAGCGTTTGTTATCAGTCGATTTCTTGATGGCAGCTATTCTTGGAAAGTAATATAATTTCAAATGAAACTAAACATGTAGTTATCATAAAGCCCAACATTTATACTACTCGATATTTATCCAAAAGAAATTAATGATGAATTCATAGAACTGTCCTTGAGATAAAATTTCATAGAAGCATACACATACAAATGCAGATTTAAAATGGTGAAACTGGATAAAGTCTAGTTAACAGTAATAATCATAATGTACCAATGTTAACATTTTAGTTTGCTTATTATACTATAGCTATATAAGATGTCACCACTGGAGGATTCTGGGTAAAAGTTTCACAGGATTTTATGTACTTTTTTGCAATTTTGAATTTAAAAAAAAACAATAAATAATTAAGGTATTGCAGATAGATCTAATTTCCCTTTTGATCACAATCTTTGATTTCATTCATTTACCACTCATCAGAAGGTGCTACTGCTATGAATTTTATGTGTATACTTTCATAATTATTTTGTATTTTATACATACATATATATTTATAAAATATATGCAAGTTTATACTGTTCTAGTATATAATATTCTAGTGCATCTTTCTACATCAATGTTATCATATAGTATGTCATTTAGTAACTTGTCATATTTTTAGTATATGTTTGTATTGACACATACAACTCTAATTTATTGTAACTGCTTTAGGGTATTACATTGAATATACAATTTTTACTTAATTATTTCTCTATTATTGTAAAATCAAATTATTTTCAAGTTTTTTCAGTATTATAGAAAACATGGTACACATGTCATGTGTGTTTTTCTTTAGGGAAGAAATAGAAGTGGCATGTGACAGGCCATTGACACTTCTAATTTTACTAAAACTGGAAGGTTATACTCCAAATTAGTTATACCAATTCGCAATCCTTCCATTTCTCCACACTTTTGATAAAATTAGATCTTATCTTCACAGTGTAACCTATATAAATTCAATCCACTCCATTGTAGTCTCACAATGGTGACATAAATAAATATACTTATTTAAAATCCAAAAAGAAATGCACAACAAAATCAGATTTTTATTTTTGCCTGTTAAAATCACACATCAAACTGTCAATCGAAACAGTTTTTTTATTTACTTCTCTAAATTCCCATTGATTATGGCCTAGCATATTCGCCAATCTTTTCCTCTTTTTCTCTCTCTCCTATCTCTATCTTTCTCAAATTTACCTAAAACAATCAAAGCTAGTGTAATTTTTCTTTCATTTTGTAATTCTCTCTCTTTTCCATTGTAAATTAATCAACAAATCCTGTCTTATTTTCTCTCTTAACCATTATCCTGATCTTTAGAATAAAGTCCAGGAATAGAATGTACACTTGGTGGATATGTAAGGACTAGAGGTTAATTATACTCTTTTAATTCTTTTTCCCAAAATACTTGCTTGTGCAAAATGGAAGATTGTTTTTAAGTTTGAACTTTAAGCAAGAAGAATGTCTTCCCATAAGAGGAGATTTAAAATTCCTCTCCTGTGTGCACAGTACACAGGAAAATGTAGACTCTAAAGGAAAGAAAAAGACAAAAGCAAACACACAGATTCCAGAGAGAAACAGATAAGTGCTCATATCAGGACAGCTGAACCAGGAAGCATTAGCAAAAAACCTTTTTAGTTAGGAATTCTCATACAGTGTCTGTTTCAGTAATTCCAAGCCCTTCACCAGGGCTTTAGATATTCCCATGACTCGTTAACAGGTATTTCTAGAGTTCCTTCTGTGTCCAAAGTCCAAAATTACCTAGTTTGTGAGAGAAACAAGCACAGAAAGAGCAGGAGATATGGTTCCTGATCTTAGGGATCATTCATTTAGCTTTAGAGTGCCTCTGTGGCTTTATGTTTAACATTACAGACTCTGAGGTCAAACTACATAGGTGGCATGACTTTAACCACCTGTCTTAGTGACCTTGGGTAAGTTACTTTAGCTCTCAGAGTCTCCTTTTTCTTATCTTAAAAATTAATAACTTATTACTGATAGTTTTCATGTGAAGGAAAAACAATATACCTTCCTTTGCTTTGCTCCTCACTCATTCCTTCCTCAGAAAAATACAAATCAAAACCACAGTGAGGCTCCCTCATACACATTAGGGTGACAATAAGATGTTTAAAATTTTAATTTAACTTAAAGATAATATTCATTAATTATACATATTGATTGGGTTCATTATGATAGTTCTACATATGCACATAGTGTTAATTGATCAAATCAGGCTAATTGGCATTTTTTTTCCTAATCTTTTTTTTAAATTTATTTTTGTGTCATTGGGAATTAAACTCAGGGTCTTGTTCACATTAGTTAAGCACTAATACCACTGAGATACATCCCCAGTCGCTCCTCATCATTTTTTTAGTGTTTAGAGCCTTTGAGCCCTTCTCTTCTAGATGTTCAAAAAATATAAAACAGGTTATTGTGAACTATAGTGTTTTGACTGTGTTGTTGAACTGCAGAATTTATTCCTTTTATCTAAGTATGTTTGGATATATGTTGTTTAGTTTTCCTCTCTCTCTTCTCCTACTCTTCCAAACTTCTAGTAATCACTATTTCTACAGTAAAACTCACTTTTTAAATAAAAAAATGGAAAATAACAGGCATTGGGGAATTTGTGTATAAATTAGATACCTTGGGCCAGGGATTTAGCTCAGTGGCACAAACTCCTGCCTGGCAAGAGCAAGGTCATGAGTTTGATCCCTGGTACCAAAAAAAAAAAATTAGATCTTCATATATTGTTCTTGGGAGCATGCAGTTGTTCAGCTGTAACATATGACATTTCTGCAAAAAGTTAAATGCAGAATCATCACATGATCCAGCTACTGCACTCCTACATATATACACAAAAAAATGACAAGAGATTTCTCTGTCTGCAACAGCCAAAAGGAGAAACAACACAAATAATTAGCAATGGGTAAATGTATACATAACATGTGGTATATTCATACAATGAAATAGTATTCAGCCATAAGAAGAAATGAAATTATGTTATACCTATAGTATGGATGAGCCTTGAGGACATACTGAGTGAAAAAACCAGACACAAAGGGTTATCATCTGATTCCATTTAAATTATGTAATATATATATATATATATATATATATATATATATATATATATTGAGACAGTCTCTCTATGTAATCTGGGCTTGCCTTGAACTCACTATGTAGCCCAAGGTGACCTTGAACTTGTGAGGATCCACTTGTTTTGGCATCTTGAGTTCTGGGATTGCAGGCATGTGCCACCACACCCAGCTTATATTTTTATTAAGAAAAAAATATGTTTTCATGGTGCAGTTTTCCCTTCTTCCATTTTTGGAAGTAGTTTAGTGCCTAAAGAAAGCATGGAAAAGAGCAAGGTATAAAACAGTATATCTGAGAAACTTTAATAGAAGTGCTGAAGGGAGAAGAAATAGGGAAGAGAGTCCAAAATTCCAGGCATCTTGTCATGTTGAAACTTTGGAGGTAAGTCCACCTGTGAGTCAGTGGATGTTTGAGAAAATAAAAATGCTAGTATTAAAAACATGTAATTCAACACAACTCTGAAATCCTGTGGAGGGTGTGTGTTGATCCCATGATCATCCCACAGTGGAGATCCCAGCCAAATGCTAAAACTAAGCAAGGGTTCTAGAGAAATAAGAACAACAATAAGTTCTAGAGAAATAAGAACAACAACAATAAGAACAACAACACAGTGGAGATCCCAGCCAAATGCTAAAAGTAAGCAAGAGTTCTAGAGAAATAAGAACAAGCAAAAGAGTTCTAGAGAAATAAGAACAGCAACAAATAAGGCGACATCTCATTGTAATGCATGCTTTTGCAAGGACAGAGAGACAGCGATATCTAGATTTCCTGAAATAATTTCTATTCAATGTGTCAATGAGAAGTGGGTCACAGGATGGGAAAAGCAGTGGTTAAATAACTACAAAAGGGCTCCGGATTCCTGAGACTACTGGGGTGACATTTCCCTGCAATCATCCTTCCATGTGTATCTCCGCAAAGTGTGGAGTCAATTTCACTTCAGATTCCAAGTGAAAAGGCCCTTTTCCTGGCAAATGCAGTTTAAAATGCTTCTTCCAATGTCACTGTATACATAAAAATTAATCTCACAGAGAAAATTTGTTACAAATATAGAAAAATATAACACGAGTGAACATTCAGTACACTAAATTCAGACGGAGCCACAGACTCACACAGGCATTGCTCATTCTCTGTAGGGATTTCCTAGAAGGAAACACGTAAACTTGCTCCACCACTCTTAGCAATGGAGCCATTTTGCTGGGACCACTCTACCTGTGGATTATTTTGTAGCAGTCTTTCCAAGTGATACCTAAATCTTTATGCTCCCTCATTTCATTGGATTGGGCCTCACGGACTCTTTCTGATGTGTCTCTGATTCAAATTGTAATTATGGAATCAAGGAAGAATAAGATGTTAAAGTACTGAGCACAAAGATCTTTTATTAACTTCCAATAATGTCTAAATTCATGTCTAAGGAATATAGAATTCTTCAATTCCTAGTCTCATTTTCCCATAACTTAAATGTTCCTTATAGAAAATAGAAATCCTGTGTCACTCTTGTTTCAAGGATAGCTCTAGAAATAATTAACTTTCTCCAAGCTTCAGGAATTCATCACATCTGAGACCATCTTTCATTTCCTAAATTCTGTTTAAATAAAAATAGGAAACTAAAAGGAGTTGGCTACACAATGTCCCATAGATTGATTTTCTTGAAGTAGTGGTAAAGGTCTTTGACTTTTTATTTTTTTATTTTTTATTTTTTTTTTTGAGGCAGGGTCTCGTTGTGCATTTCAGGCTGGACTTCAACTCACTTTGTTTCCCAGGCTGCCCTCAAACTCACAGTAATCCTCCTGCTTCAGCCTCCTGAGTGCTGGGATTATAGGTGTGCAACACCACACCCAACTTGATTTATTTTTTAACTGCTTCTGTCACTTAAAAGTGTTTGAGAGATCCCTGCTGTACCTAATTAGTTACCTGGAGCTCATAAAGCTAGGATTGGTATAAGAACCATCTTGAAGAGCAACAGCTGAAAGGTAGTGATAACATTTTAGAAATGTGACTGAAAGCAACCAGTGGGAATAGCAGACAAAAAAAATTTTACCTAGAAAGAATTACCTCTGAGTGAAGCAGCTACATGTTCAGGCTTGAGAGACCTTATTGTGCCAAATATCTAGCCTTGTGTTTCAAATAAAAATCATCCTTGATATCTGAAAAGATTACTATTCTCTCAATAGACTTTTAATTGAGCATATAAAACAGTTTGAGCTCGAATAATTTCTTTAGCTTCTTGAGTGTTAAATCCCAACCAAATATAAGAGCAATAAATGTCACAGGTTTATTGTAAAATGTATTTGAGGGAAAAATAGAATTTATCTTGCATATTGGTTGCCACATAGTAAACACCAAATATATGTTAGTTATTAACATTGTTATTTTCACTAGCTAACCTAGTAGGGATGAAAGTTCAAAAATACTGGGTAAGAACTTGAGCAAGCCATAGAGACCTTGAATTGTAACCTGGCCTTCAGATTCCCCATCAGGAGGGTGGGACCAGGAATAAGAGCGTTACACTTGGCACAAATCCAAACTGCATGACTGCACAAACACTGTAACTGTTCTGTATTCAGACACATCTGAAAGGATTTTTCCAGCATACATTTCTAAATGTGCTGCTTGTTTTGTAATTCAATCTAGGGCAGCAGCAGAGCTATCATTATTTACATTTCTACCTTTCACTCTTGGATCCAAGATATTTGCATCACTATGAATTGCTTCATAACAAAATTTTTTGTTTTTATTTTAAAAAGTATTTCATGTTACGAACAAATATTAATAATCTTTCACAAGAATTTATTTCTAGTATTCGGTCCAAAATAATTTACATAAACTGCCTAATTCAGTCTACTTTAGGTAATTTGACATTAAAATTTCCCCTTCCTATTATTTAATAAGTTATATTAGTAAAGGAGAACCTGATTGATGGCATATCAGGTTTTTTATTTTAATACATTCTTTTCATTTTAATGAGAAAAACAAAACACAAAAATCATATAAATGATTGACACATCTTCTCATGCTTCAATTAATTTTTTTGTTCTCCAAAATTTCACATCTCCAACAGTAACCTGAATACCTGCTAATCTTAAATTTGGGGGAGAAATCTTTTTATTTATGTATATGTGAAATCCTAAGAGAATTATAATAGTGACCAATTTTTCCTCACTCTTTGCTTTACCCTTATTATATTTAGTCTTACATTCTCTAACATTAATAATATTGATATCTACACTTGTCTTTTATAACTATTCTAGAAGGCCTAATCTGGCTGACCTATAGTGGACTGCTGTACAGGACTTCAATAAGTATGTTCTTACTAGTCCAAACTAGAATAATGGAAGGAATAATTATGAAGATTAAATGAATGAATGATCAGAATGGTTTTATGTAAGAGAACTACCTGAAGGGTTCAGGTATATATTTCTGTATTTTTGTCTGTCTTTACATTTCCTCCTTTGACTCCTGCATTGTTTCCTCTTGCCTCCAAACTGTGGATAGGGAGATCATATATAACTTTAAGCAAACTTCCAGCCTTCAAATGACATTAGTAAATATTGTGTCCTTTCTGAAGCACAGCAGAATTTTCCTCCAAAGTAAATGAGTATCACAGGGGCTTATTCTTAAAGGTTGCTGATTCAAAATTTGCTTTCTTTCTGTAGATGCCTAAATCTATCTCAGCACATTAATACAGAGTTTTATTTTGGAAGGGGCTCTAGCACTTAATCTAATTTTCAACTCACTGTAGGATTCATTATTAGTGAATCAGTAATAGTTTATAAATGTTTTTAATTGAGCACTTACATGATAAAGACCATTGTGTTAGCAGTTAGAAAGGCATTTCTTAAGCCCCAACTTCATAAAACTCCTTGAGCAAAGATTCATGGTCTCACTTAAGAAAAAGATTTCCATATTTCATTTAAAATGTCCTACAAGATTATCTCTGAATGGATCAAATATATCATATTTTAACAAGCATTCTTGGTGCTTCTGTATCCATTAATCCATATTCCAAAATACCGCACAATCTTTTAAGCTACCAGGCCCAATGCTATATCCAAAACATCAGTGCCAAAAACAGAAGTGCATTCTCCTATTACATTAATAATAATTTTACAGTATGGTGGCAGGAAATGCGCTTTCTGTTCACTGGCTATAGCTATTAAACTATACGGAAATGACTGCTTGGAAGGCATCCAGGTCACTTGGCTTAAAGAGAAACCCTGAAGAAGACAAAGGTAATACAAAAAGGAAAACTGTACCATTTGTCCTAAACCATTGTTGAGATACTCTAGAGAAGTCCATCTCGACTCTGTGTAGTGAAGAACCATTTAAAAAGAAATATTCAATTTGCTATGAACTTTCGTAAAACAAGAAATGATATACATGGATGTAGCAGCAACATCAAATGCTCTAACATTTTCTAAATACCATTTGTACACTTGATAGGTATCTTTATACTCCACTTATTTGTATGCTTACTACATTGATCTCACAATGGACCGGTAACAGTTTTGGGATTGGTCTGGACAACACGTGTTAAGCAACACTACTGCACAGAAGGAGAAAAGATGTGAACTACATTTGGCAGATTGATCTATTGAGTAAAATTCAGGTGATGTTCTAGTAAGCATCAGATGTTTGTATATCTTAAATATAAATTGGTGGCCAAGCATAACAAAATAGTAAACACCTGATATGATAATGGTGTCAGTGAAATCAATTGCCATTTATAAATCATGTTTCAAAAAAATTTAATGGTGAAATCTTGACTCATAATATGAACACAGGGAAAATGCTTTTGTCCATAGGTTGATTATCTCAAATACAATTTTTATAGGAACTGTCATAATTAGAGTTTAGGAAGTGGTACTGCCATACAGGCAAAAAAAGAATATCTTTTAAAAAGTAGTTTTGCCAGCAGAAACTTGGAGTAACATTAAAGTCAGGGGTAGTAAGGTGTTAAAGGAATGTATGATAAGATGACAGATGATATATTTAAATAAAGGATTAAGGAATAGCTTTATGAATCCCCTGTAATTGATGTCTGCCCCAGGACAAAAACTTATAATGCAAGAACTCTAACAAAGTATCTGTCACCAAGACTTTTTTTGCCTGAGAAAACAGAATGACTAAGGTACAATTTATTATAATGGAAAAATATTGGAGAATTGGTTATGTTTTGTGGAAGAATGGAGTCATAAAGTTTTTGACATGTTCACTAGGAGATGTCAGTTAAACATTCTGGAAGTGTTGAGTACATTATTTGGAGTTCAAAAGAGGGATATGGTCTGTAGATATTGAAGCTCCTCTCTATATAGAAGACATTTAAAGTCTTGAAACTGGGTGAGGTCGGTTAAGAGATGAGTGCAGAGAGAAAAGATGGCCAAGGATTAAGTCTTGCATTACTTTAGTATTTTTACCTTGGCAATTAAAACATCACCAGAGGATACTGAGAAAAAATAATCAATGAAATAAAGAGAAGTATAAAAATCCTGAATGCTGAGTAAAGAAAGTGTTTTAGAGTTGGGGATTTAGTTCAGTGGCTTAAGCACCTGCCTGGCAAGTGCGAGGTCCAGATTTCTATCCCAGGTACAAAAAAAAGTGTTTTATGAAGGAAAAAGTAACCAACTTTGTAAATGATACTGATATGTTAATTAAAATGAGAATATATAATTACCGTTTGATTTTAGCAGTGTGGCAGTTATTGATAAAGTTAACAAGGGTAGTTTATAAAGTAATATAATCAAAGTGAGAGTAGAGTAGTAGATATTGGAGGTTTAAGGAGAGGGTAGATGGTAAAAAATAATCAAGAGAATGGGTTTAGTAAATGTTATAGCATTGGTGAGCAGTACTAAAAGCCCACTTTGAGGTTAATGGTCATGCATTTGAAGTGATTAAAATTAAACAAATACCAAACCAGTTAATATGGGAATCAGATGAGAATTGGATTTTGGCAATGGTGAAGTTTTTTCCATGTAAATAGAGTGAATTGAAAGAGGGATAAAGGAGTTAATGGTACATGTTTGGGGATGATTGCAATTATATACTGGGAAATTTAAAATTGGTTAAGGAGGGAAATAAGAATATAGGAAAATGAATAATGGTAAAAAGTTATAGAGGTCAATGTACTGAAAATTCCAGGAGGGTAAAGAAAATATGAGAATAGAGGCATTAGAAGTAAGCAAAATGAGAAGATATTCTTTGAGAGGAGATGCTGAAATTGGGATTATGTACATAGCGAAGTTACTTATTAAAAGAAGGATAAAAAACAATCTTTCACTTCAGATTCTAGAAATAATGCCCAGCACCAATACTACTATTCTGATAAGAAAACTGTTGCGCTTATATTATATGCCAAGAAATTTACTTTACTGCACCAGCTACTGCTGCCAGCACTGGTGCCACTACTCTATTAAGAACTTGACCTTGCAATTCCTGCCATCCCGCAGAGCCAAGTTCCTTTACTACTACTTAGTCAAACAAAAAGTGGAAACTGTAAAGTATTGCTTAAATATGTCTTCAATTCTGAATCAAATAGTTTCAACAGACTAGGTTATTCGTGACATGTAGGTAGGTAAAATATGACAAATATCTAAGATTTTGGAAATTAAAAATACATTTGCCAAAAAATTTTCCCTAATAGTATGATTGGCAGTGTGAACACAACTAGGAACAAAATTATATAAAGGTTGAACATAGAGATTTTCCAAGATGAAACATAAAAAACAAAGGAAAGGTATGAAAAAAATTAAGGCACAAACATTTTTATAATAACCTCAGCATCTATTTAGTAAAAGTTAGTAGAGAAAGGGAAGGGATGGGCAGGGAAGGAAAGTGAAGGAAAAGAAAAGAAGAGGAAGAAGACATAATTAACGAAATTTTCTTGAAGTTGAAGAATGACTTAAGTTTTCTGATTGACAGAACCATCAAATCTCAAACAGGAATAATGGGAAGGCTGACCCATTCTTGGATAGATCTTGGCAAAAATTTTAAATTTTAAAATCAAAGAGGATATCCCCTTCCAGGAACCTTCAAGCAGCACATAAAATACATATCCTTATTGGGTAGATCTGATGCATCATCTATTTAACCCTACACCAAAATAAACTCAAATAGATTTATCAAAAACATGAAATAATTAAAATATATGAAATATTAGAAGAAAATATGGAAAGATTGGAATAAAGCATAAATATCTTGGCTCCATAATGGAAAGAATTTCATATATGTATTGAAATATCATATTGCACAAATGCTATTAGTCAATTAAAACATTAAAAAATGAGTTGAATAGTAATAATTTAAAACATCTGCATAGAATGAAGTTTTATAAATTAAAAGGCCAAGTGGAAATTGAAAAGTGTCAGAAATCTAATTGTCCTCATGCTTATACAAAAGATGATTGAAAAATATGGTGAATGTTTAAATTTTATTACAATAAAAGTGATATTGCCATTAATACCAACAAAATATTCCCCCTCACTTTGAACATACTTATCCCATCATCTTTGCCACTTTATAAAACAATTCTGAAAGTCCTTTTGTGTGAATGGCTTTATGAGATTAATAAAAAACATGCTGAATACTGCCACCATCAAATGCCAACCAATGGAAAAACAGCATCATAAAAACATGACAATTTGTCTGCATCCACCTTATTCACTAGATCTGCCTCTGTATGATTTCATAGTCATCCTCAAAGTCAAAATGACCATGAAGGGTCAGTCTTTTGAATTGATTAAGGACATTGAGGCAACCACAATAGCACAACTAAAGACACAAAAGAGGACTTCCAGAACTGCTTCAGAAACTGTCAAGAATGATGGTATAAGGGAGTCTGAAGTGAGAGGGAATTTTTTTGGGGGGATAATGATAATCTGTTTTTTACTGTAATTTTTATTATTTAAATGCACACCATATTTTTAAATCACACTTCATACATTAACGTTTATGTTTAGATCTATTAAATTCTTATAGGTCTGTAATTTAAAATAATTTCATAGAAAATGGGTAGAGAGCATCAAAATACAGTTATAAAAAGAAACACAGATAGCCAATGTTTATATTAAAAAGTATTGAATCTCACACTTTTTAAAACCCAAGATATCACTTTTACTTCTCAAATGGAACAAAGTAAAAAACGTTGACAATATATTTAGTTAGCAATCATATGAGAAAATGAACATTCTCCTAAACCTGTGGTGACAGTACAAATTGGTGCAACCTGTTTGAAGAGCAATTTGGCAATATTAATTAAAGTAAAAATACTTGTATTTGTGTTCCAGCATTTTTACTTTAGAAATTTATCCGATCAGCATATACCCAAAATATATCTAAAAGATATTTAGTGCAACATTGTTTGTAATACCAAAATTCTGTAATTAATTTAAATGTTCATCAGTCAGAGACAGACATTTTTCACAAAGTGAAGTCATACATGTCAAGGTGTATTTGTATGAGCCTTAAGGATCATCCCAAATGTATTCTCTTAAAAACAGAAAAGAACCTTGAGTTGGGAGTGAATTGTTCTGCACATGTTCTGCAAGATGAGCAAACATTTCTTATAAATTTTAACTTGATGTACAACCAATGTCTTGTAATATGAGTAGTATGTGATGCCAAATGTCACATGATCACAACTGAGCCAACAGTTCTCTCTCTTTTCTCCTCTTCCCTTCCCTTCAACTCCCCTCCCCATTCCCCTCACTCCTCCCCTCCCCTTTCTGCAAGACTGTGAGTAATCATCTCCCAACATCAAGAGATTATAGAGTCTGAAAAGGAGGAGAAAAAGATGGAGTAATCTTTCACTTCAAATGAGATTAGGATGATGTATAAAATGTGGGGAAAGATGCAAAATTTTGTAGAAGCACCACCCAAATAAGGCTGGAGCCATGTGAGCAATGAATCTTTTAATGACAATGCAATGTCATATTTCCCTGGAATTCCCAAAAGGAAGCAAAAAAAAGTGGCATTGGATAGGTTCCTTATTAAAGTTTCAGGAAATTTCCAGTATTGGGGAAGGTAAGGCAGGAGGATCGCTCAGAGTTTGAAGCCAACTTGGGCTACAAAGTGAGTTCAAGTCCAGCCTGAAGCATATACCTTGTCTCAAATGAACCCCCCTAAAGAAAGTTATATGAAAAGAAAAGGATTCCATTGAGCTAATAAATAGAAGTGATTCCATTAGTGAAAGTCATCCTCATATAAACCACTAAGGATTTTAAAGGCAAGTGCAGATTAATTTATTTTTCTTTATGTTTTGTGTTTTCTTTATTATTTTGTATAGGTCACCATATTGTAATTATTTTATATGAATATTTTTGGGTTTTGAAACAAGTTATCTGAGTTTCAATTATGTCTTATGGGAAAATTCGCTTTGATATACAAGTACTTTGCATTAAAACAGGTTTTGGGAATTTATTTATTATGGTTACAAAACAAAAGTTTACTGTAACCATTGGAATATAATTCACATACAATAAAGTTGACCCACTTGATATGCACAATTCAGTAGTTTGAGTATATTGACAAAGTTGTTCAATCATCAGCACTGTCTAATACAAGAATATTCATCAACTGAAGAATATTCATCAACTGAAAAACAAATCACGTAGCCATTGGTGGTCATTAGCCTCTAAACCACTAATTTGCTTTCTTTGAATTTGCCTATTCTGGACATTTCATATAAATGGAATTATACAACACATGACCTTTAGTGTCTGGATTGCTTCAGTTATTATGATATTTTCAAGGTTTATCACTGTTAGAGCATGCATCTGTGTTGCATTTATTTTACCATTGAAAAATATCCATTGTGTATAGACAGACTACATTTTTTTATCAAATTAAATTGGTAGTTGTTCTCATCTTTTGACCATTCTGAATAATCCCTGGCATTTAATATTTGTGCATATTTTTATATAGATACATTTTTAGTTTTTTGAATATAAATCTAAGATTAAAATTGCTGGATCATATTATAACATTATGTGCAACACTTCAAGGAACTTCTAAACAGTTTCTAGAGTGGTTATACCATTTTGCAATCTCATACACTGCTTATACACCAGCAGCAGTTTATAAGTTTCTTAATTTCTCCATATCATAACACTTGTTATTGTTTATATCTTGAAGAGGTACAATTTACCTCCTTTTTCTTTTGTTGCTTATGCTCTTTTTGTTGTAACTAGGAAGGTTTTCATAATTAAAGATCATAAAGTTCTACTCATATGCCTTCTTCCAGGAGTTTCTTAGTGTTAGATTACAATTTAGCTCCATGATCCATTCTGAATTATGGTTTGAAGTAAAGGTCAAGCTTTATTCCTTTACATGTACCTATTCAGTTGTTCTTGCATTGTTTGTTTAAAAGGCTATTTTCTTAACATAATTTCAAATTATGTAGACAATCTTGAAGAAAATCAATTGACTATAAATTCAATACTTATTTCTAGACTATTAATTCTATTTGCCTGCTCTGTGTATGTATCCTGATACCATAACCACATGCTCTTGATTACCGTAGTTTTATAGCAAGTTTTGAAATGAGAAAAGTTCAACATTCCTATCTTATTCTTTCTTTTCAAGATCAATTTGGCTAATTTGCGACCTGTGTATTTCCGTAAGTTTTGGATTTGCTTATTAAATTTTAAATTTTTTTTTATTTTAATTATGTTTATTGGTACAATTTAGGTACAATTTACGTATACATAATGATCATGTTCATTATAAGGAATTTGTACCTGTCATGAATACATATCTCCCACAGGTTGTTAGGTAACAGTAGTGCAGAAAAAGAAATTATTAGTATTGTTAAATGGTGATCCATTGTGCAGATGTAACTGTACTTCCACTTACCCCCAAAAAAGGGCACAATATATTCATAGAATTTGAGTACTGATGAGCTCACATAGTCTTAACTGGAGAGTAAAGAAATGATCAATGTCTAAAACTAAGAATTATAATCAAAATCTATAGTGAAAAGTAAAAGCAAACATGACCCAAATAATTACTCTTTGCTCCAGTAAAATCTGAATTCCTTGTAAAAACAAAACTTAATAGGAGTCCAGTCTTACATTGGTTGAAAGTTATTTTATTTTATTTTATTTTGGTACTGAGAATCGAACTCACGACCTCACCCTTGCCAGCAGGCACTGTACTGCTGAACTATATCTCCAGCCCCTTAAAGTTATTTTAGATGCTGTTGCTCTCCCTCATTTTCTTGGCTCCCTAAATGGCTTACAGTAGATATTAATCTTACCAAAGAGAAGTACTATAGTACAGGGGCTAAGAGTGTAAACTCTGCAGTTAGACTGCCTAGGATCAAATTTCATTTATACTATTTATTCATACTTTGACCTAACATAACTTGCCTGTACCTTTCTTGACTTAGTTGCCCCCTCCTAAAATAAAAATAATTTTAGTACTTTCCTTGAAAGATATATGAGACAGACACACACACACACACACACACACACACACACAGAGAGAGAGAGAGAGAGAGAGAGAGAGAGAGAGAGAGAGAGAATATTGTAAATATGCTCAATAAATACAAGGATGTTATTTACATTGTATGTCACCAATTGGCATAAATGGAGACAGACAGCTATCTTCAGACTGGGAAGACTTTAAAGTAAGCAAAAAAACATCTCACTTTTAGCCTTTGGCATCTGACTTCTCTTGGTCAGTTGGAAGGGATGTTCCCAAATTCTTTTTTTAAAGTTGGGGTCACAAAGAGGAAAGTGCTAGAGGGAGCTAGGGAAAGACACCAAAAAAAAAAAAAAAAGAACAGAAGAGAATCATGAAATAAAAAGTAAACTAGAAAATGAAGAAACTAAGGAAGCAACAAAAGTGGGTATTTGAGGAAAGGGAATATAGCAAGAATAAAGTTCATTAAGATAGGAGGGGTGAGAGAAACCTTGTATTACATAAATAAGAGTTTAATTGAAGCTTTAAAAAAACCCACCTTGTTTGAAAAGGAAAGCCTGTCTATATTTATTACTGGGTAGGATGTTGGTCCTGAAAAGAAACTGTTCTCAGAACAACCTGCAATCTTCAATGCTGTTGCTACCCTTCCTTGTACAACATGGACATAACAGTTAAATCAGAGCTCCTGACATCCATGGGAAATTATCCCATTTGTTTCCTTGACCCATTCCTAGGTTTCAAAACTTCTGATTTATGTTGAGAAAAAGAAGTTATACAGATGAATGTATGTTGGTTTGTATGCAGATCAGTAAAGTGTCCTGTTAAGTCAATACCAGAATCTAAATACCACATAGCCTGATCATTAATACAGTGTTCATCAATTCTAGGATAATTCCTGGTGCATAAATGGGAAAAAAAGATAAATGGGAACAAAGGGGCCCAGGAAGATATATGACAGGTCACTTAAAAATAAATATTTGAAACATTCTATAAGTGTTATAGGGCTAAGTCCTGTGGAGATAACACACCTGCGTGATTTAGGGAATTCACATAGGGTATGTAGAGAAATGCAAGTCAGGATATACTAGGGAAAGACAGAGAATTCATGATGTAAGGTATCAAAAACAAAATATGTATGAAGAGAATTGGAAATGAGAAAGTTTTCCCTTTTCAATAAGAGCAAATGTAATTATCCCCTTCTCCTAGAATTATGGCACATTCTCTTTCTCCCCTACCCCCGCCATAAGGAAAATAGATTATACCTTTCACTGAAATGGAACAGATATTTTGAGGTAATATAATATAATGTAAACAGAATTTCAGAACTCTAACTTCAAATTCTATCTTCTTATCATTTCTCCTATTACTGCACTTTCAAAAAAAACCTGTACTATCTTCTCAGCTCATTCTGAATAAAATACAAAATCTTTAACATGGTCTTCAGGACTCCACATATTGTAAAGCCCTGCTACTTCTCATTTCCTACCACTCTGGTGATTCCTTCTGAGTCTGGTTTATGGTTATTTTTGCCAACCCCTTCAGTATAGATATTCTCCAAATTTTTATCTCTGCCTTTCTCTCTAACATTCTACTCATTCTTTCTAGATAGGCTTGCTCATCCACATAAACCTGTATATTATTTATACCCACATTTCTATTCCTGATGTAGATAATTTTCTAAGCTCAAAACATATTTAGATATTGTCCATGTCACTACTTAGATATTACATGAGCATCTCAAACGCAACCTATCTAAAGCTTATTTTTAAATATTTCCTCCATATTTCAGTAAATACCACTACTAACAACTCACACAAGTCACTGTTTATTCTACCTTCCATCTGTCATCCATTTTTCTACATTCACGTTTTCCCTGACATAATTCAGGGCACAGTCCTATCTCATCTGAGGTACTGGCACATTGTATTGCAGTTTGTGTTTGTATGCTTTTTATTCTATTATATTGTGAATAATCAAAATAAGGGCATTCATTTTTTTATTCACCTAATATGTATTGAGGGTATGATACAGCATACTGTGTTACAGTTGTCTTGCATCTCTCACATCAAACATATTTTCTAACATTATGTTTGTTTTATTGAATTATGTGAAACATAATATGTCATAGGTGAGTGAAATAAGGCCTAGAGATGAAAATGACCTCAACACAGCAGGTTAAAATGTTAGAATTTAGATTTGGTCTTATCTTTCCATAGGACCAGAATTTGTGTACATCTCATCTTTCATTTTTCTTGATATTGCTCCTATACTTCCAGCTTCTGTGGAAAAGAAATAATTATCACCATCACTATAAGCTTTTTGGTTAAGAATGTGTATTTCCTTGGCATTGCTTACTTCTTCTGGCATCATCACTGCTGAATCAGGATAATCACAGGTCAACTTTTAATATGGCACTTATTAAGACCTCCTCTTGACTCCAAGAGAATGTGGTCAGACCCTACCTCATATAGGAACTCTCAGGCTCTCAAATGGTTTGAGCTGCATTCTGAGAGAAAGGGAATGAGGAAAGACTTTCAGAATTTGTGAGGAAGTATGTGCTTTATGTAGACACAAAAAGAAAAAATGAGTTTAAAACAGACTTGATAAGCTTTTGGGTGAAGTTCCTGATAAAGAATATTTTGGATACCACATTAGTCAATCATATAAAATTGTAAGGAAGCTTAATGCATTCTAGGAATATGAATAAGACATACAGTATGATGTCTTGTAGAGAAAAATTTGGCTCCTTGCTTGTATAGGCTATGGGTACAGGCCCAAGGATCCTGTTAGAATAGATTATAAATATGCTGTGTTCACATCTTTGTGTCCTTGTTTATGCTATTATCTCTGCTATCAATGATATTTATATCTTTTTTAATTATCAACTATTCTTTGAACATCTTCTCTGCCAAGCGTTATACTAGGTTTTGGAGATTCTGTAATGGTTCTAATGGTTGATGCCATCATATTTTCTCATGGTCTTTGCACATGTAATCTGTCTTTCTGTAACATCTTTCTCACCTTCAAATTCATATTTAAATATTACCTTTTCTAGGAGACATCCTATAAACCCCTCAGTACTGAGTTAGTTCTATTTGCTTCTGTTCCTTCCTAAAACTTGCCATTTTTATTATATTTGTTAACTTGTTATTTCTCCTACTAAATTATGAGTCATTTATGGCAGGTGTTCACTTATTAACTATACATTAAAAACTCATTTATATAATAGTATATCTATGTTAATAAAACATAATTAAGTTAGTTATTATTATATCTTAGTTTACTCTTATATCACCAGAGTCTAATATAAAGTAGGTCCTCAATATGTGTTGGCAGATTGTTGAATGAGTCATGGCACTCATAGTTTAGTAAAGGAAAGAACATAGAATACATGTTATGGGCTGTGGATATAGCTCAGTGGCATAAGTGCCTTCCTGGCAAGAGCAAGATCCTGAATTTGATTCCCGATGCCAAAAAAAAAAAAATCGAATATATGTTATATTGCAGTATCATGAAGGCAATATGTTTATCAGCTAGATATCTTTACTCACTCCTTTATTTCTCTGTTCAACATTCACAGAAGACTTCTCTTACAGGTATACTCTTCCTTTGGGAAATTCTCAGTCTATTGGAAGACTTAAATAACACAGTACAGTAGACCATTTAAATACCAGACATTAAGTGCTCTGACAAGAGTAAGTAAATCTTCCATGACTCAGTTGATGGAATACTTCCTCCAGGAAGTCTTCACTGACTTCTTCAGGTGTAATTTAATTTATCACATCTTTTTTCTCTTGTCTGTATCCCTAAACTTTCTGTGTCTTCTCCAAATGTAGTATTGCATTATGTATATATTGTAATCACAGGCTTATATGTCTGCATTCCCCATAGGCCAATGAACTTCCTAAAGGTAGAGCCATTTTGACTTTTTTCTACACACTGTCTGCAGTAAAGTCTTTCAGAATATAATAGTAATTAGCTACCATTTGTTGAGTGCTTACATTTCTTATTGCTTGCGTTATTTCAAATTACCTTTTTTCCCACAAAGAAATATACTGACCTCATTTCAAAAGGGAAGAAAATAAGCCTCAGAAAACTGATGTAACTAAAGCAAATATCACAAAGCTACTAATTAATGGAACTGGTTGTAAACTAGGTCTGACTCTTAAGGGTATCTCTAGGATTGGCTTAGTTTTGGAGATGTTTTCTATAGTTATTTTTTTCTCTAATCCTTGGAGTTCATTAGGGTCAAACATAGGCAGATGCTTTAGTTGTCAGAGGTTTATCCAGGCTTCAGGTGCTTAAATCCCTTTTTTCAGCATAGATAGTTCAGGTAAAATTGTAACAGGGGCAAAGTTTGTGTCTTTGCTTCCCTCTAAATATTTGGTTCAAAATGTCAATCCTCAAAGATTTTCCTCGAATTTGGCTCTAACAAATGCCTTAAACCACCCCATTCATCTCTTTTTCCCCCACTAATTCTTTAATTTCAAAATTCACTTGGCTTCCCTTTGTCAATGAAATCTTGTAATTCTGTCAAGCTCTTTGGTTTCTTCTTAACCTACCGATGCTTGACTTTGTACTCAACCAGCAAAATTATTCTCATGAAGTCAGCAATAGTCTCACGTGGCTTAATTTGTTGGCTATTTTAGACTATTTGTTCTAATTTTTTTTACATGAAACTGTTTTGATTATCTTTATTGAAATTCTCTCTGCTCTTGTGTGACAATGTGCTATACTGATCCTTTTCCAACATTTGATTCTTCCTTCTGAGATTTTGAAAAATGATTTTGCTTTATAGTTTTTATCCTCTAGTTTTGTTGCTGAAGTCCTTTTATCTTTTCCTTTTCTCTACTTCATAAATTTCAACCATATTTAAAACTCCAAAGACCTTTTCCTAAATGGCATGTCATAAAGTCTCTTTCCTGTCCTACATTTAAACTGTAGTCTCATATCTTTAACTTTATATGAAATATTCCCATTTGAAAAGGCCCTATAATTATCTAAAATTCAATATGTCCTTAAACAAACTAAAAGATCACTTACTTCCTTGTTTTATGGTACATTAGAACACTAGGCAAAATATCTGAAGACTTAAGTTCTATTTCTGGCTCTGTCACTAACTTGGCATTTCCTGGTTTATTTCAACAACAGCTTATTATTTTAAGTCATAGTAAAAGTACCTTAGTGGCACATATATGGGTTGTCAAGGACTTAATCCTAGTTGTAAATATAAGATAATACATAAATTACTACAATGCAAGTTAGAAATAAGTACAATAAAATAAGTATAACTATATGAGAATTCAGAGGTATATGTGTTGAGACAATGAAATATATTGTAGAGACAATATATTGCAGTCTTTAAGACTGAATAATATTCATGGCTTAATGTAAAAGATAAGTCAAAATAAGTGGTGTTCAGAATATAATTTTATAAAGGAGGTTTGACAATATAAACTTCAAAATTCTTTCCAATTCTAATAAATATTATTGTAAACTGACCTTCACCATCATTGTCACTGCAACATGTGATACCATTGCCATATACAGCAGAAAGCATCTCATCCTTACATTCAATTCTCAAGGTCAGTTCCTTAACTCAGCCTTCATCATGTTCTATTTAGACTACTCCAAAATACTCTAAATTGGCTAACCTGACTCAGGTATCACCCATTCCAATACATTATGCCTAACATTTCTTTCTTAAACGTGTTTTGACACTTTATCCTTTTATTCAAAAGTTTATTCCTAATTTCTAGAGTTATAATTATAAATAACTCTGCCCGATATTGAAGTTATTCTCTAACACAACATATTCATTCAGTGTATCTCTTACATAAGACAGTTTGAATGTTTCACTCTTCTCAGATACCATATACATTACTACTATTTTAACTCTCCATATGTACCCTTTATGTGAATTATATATGCTTGTTCACTTTATGCTCAGGTCCTAATTCCCCTGTGAACCCTTCCCTGACTAACCTAATTTATTTATATGTTTGTAAGTCATACAATGCTTTCACTCATGTTCTACCTTCTTTATTTAGTATACCATTAGATATACTCTTTTGTTTCAAATGCTTTTTGACTTAACTGTCATACCAGAAATGAACTGAACAACCAGGTGCTATAAAATGTGGAAACACATATTTAATTCATTGTAAAACTGTAACTTAGAGATTTCTAAAACAGAGAAAAAAGGTATATGTCTGAAGGTAGAGTGATTTTTTTGGTGTTGTTAAAAGTTACTTTTTTATTTTGTAAATCTCTGGCTTGCAAAAATATATGAGTTGATCTGATGGAGGCAATATCTCTAAATTCAACTACAATTTAAATTAATGTCAGCAAAGTGTCTTATAAAAACAATGAAGGGACTGGATTTGGAGACAGGAGACCTGTATTTTTTGTAGTCCACACAACTGTCATTGGTATGAATTTGAACAGTTCAACGAATCTCTCAAATGTGTTTTCTGAAAAACACACCTTCAGCTAATTAAGCTAAGAAAGCATATTTCTAAAATGTACTGCTACAAAAGTCTAATGAGTTTAAAAAGGACGATGTCAAGCAATACACAGTGAATTTTATAATGTCTCGATATTAAGTTTCTGTTTTTAACTATAATATTCTATCAGTCTATCAAAAACCATGAAACTACAGATAGTTTTTAGGAAATATGATCGCTTAATGTGCAGTCAAATAAATATATCTGTGTAGGCTTCCAAGGGTCAGCTATTCTAAGCATTAACCTAGTGAACAATGTGTCAGGTCCTAGAGATCAGCAGAGAAGATAAATATGATAAACATTGTATCTGTCCTAGAAGAGATCACTGTCTAGAAAGGAAATAGATAATTAGAATAAAGAATGATAAGTGCTGTGATAGTGCTAAGTAGAAGGAGGCAATTGGAACACAAAAATCAGAACAGACACTTAAAATGGTCATTTGGAGACACACCATTAATTAAGCAGGGTTTTTCCTATAGTGAGTGACTTTTAGGTCTGGGTCTAAAGGATATAGCTTAGGAAGGAATTTCAAGCATAAACAGGGCTCTCAAAATAAAGGAATATACTATGAAATAGATTATTCAAGGACTTTGTTTTAGCCTGTTTGTATTGCTGTAACAAAATATCTTAGACTAGGTAACATATAAACAGAATTTATTTCTCATAGTTCTCAAGGCTAAGATGTACAAGATCAAGGTACTATTTATTTTTGGTGAGGTTTTTTCCTGACATATAAATGGTGTCTCCTTTTTGAGCACTTAGATGATGGAAGAGACAGAGCAGCTTTCTAGGGTCTCTGGCATAAGGGCACTAACTTCATTGATGAGGGCTTAACCTTGTGATCTTATCAACTGACAAAAGCCCCACCTCCTAATAGTATTACACTAGTGATTAGTTTTCAATATAGATATTTTGGGGAGAAAGAAATATTATAACCACAACAGACATCAAGTAGTTTGTAAGAGTTAAAAAAAATAACTCACTGAAGAGATTTGCAGATGACTGAGTACTGTGGTATAGTGGTTGAAAGTGCAAGTTTCAGAATGAGGTAACCTAAATTAAATACCCAATTTGCAGCTCATTTGCTGTGTAATCTTGCCAAGTTAAACTCTCTGGACCTTTGTTTCTCATTTGTAAAGTCACTACAATTTATAAATATACCTGAGAGGGATGTTGTGAGAATTAAATAGGAACACATAAAATGCAAAGAATAGTGTTTGCCATAGAACCAGTATTTGGCATGAATAAACACGTCTCCCTACCCAATTAGTTGTCAACTCCTGGAGTGAAGGAAATTACCATCACTTGGTTGATGTAGGCACTTAGCCCATAGTAGGCATTCTTGAATGAATGAGTGGGTGAATGATCACCAACATATTTATTTTTTGTCATGGGCATCATCCTAAGAGGCAAAAAGGTAGAATTAGCTGAGTTGTTTTTGTTATTATCTTATTATAGCCAGCTCTACAGAGGAAGGAAAGGAACTGGGCAATCTACTCGTTCAAATTTAAGACTGTACTTTAAAAAAATGAAAGAACTAATTGAAAAAAATCTCTTGTCTCTCTTGTGGGGTACATTGAGCAAAGATAATTCCTTAACATTCAGAATTACTATTCATTGAGTGTTTGCTATATGCCAGATACATGATAAAACTTTCAAATGCAAGAACTTATTCAATTTACAGGACAACAGCACAATCTTGTGATGTATTTACTATTTTTACCTTTATTTTAAAGATCAACATTTTCAGAAAGGTACATTAGATTACCAAAGTCAGTTTCTCTTTTGTGGAGCAAAAACTCAAAGCCTGATCTAATTAGTAATACAGTGCTTGTCACATAGTTGATGTACAATAAATATTTGTTGAAAAAATATATAAGCAAGCAGAGAACACATCTGTAATCCCAGCACTCTGGTGGCTGAGACAACAACATGGCAAGTTCAAGCCCAGCATGTTCAATTTAGTGACTTATTGAGATTTTGTCTCAAAATAAAACACAAGAATAAAAAAGGTTAACTCAGTGCAAAGGCTCTGGGTTGAATCTCTAGTACAGAAAAAAAATCAATAATCTGTCCTTTTCTGCAGACGAATTTAAGGTTTTTGAGATCTAAAATTTCAAGCATAATGAAGACACTTGACCTACAAAAGAGAAGAATTTACAGAGCAAAAAATCTCTTTATTGAAAATTTTGATTGGGAAAATAGATATGAATTTACTTAGAAATTATGGGACTTGCTTGGATAAAGAGGAGAGGGGTGAGTAAGGGAACAGGGTGTAAATATGATCAAGATTCAGATATGTATATGTACTTTCCCAAGATGAATGTAATTATTATGTATTGCAAACATATGCTAATAAAAATGAAGTTATATATGTGTGTTATACATATGCATTCATATCAATGGCATTTGGAGCACCTTCTACACAGTGCACTCAGACTCACACAATCACACATTTTTTTAAAATCTCACACTTTCTTCTGTTTTCTTAAAATCCCTGAGAGGGTATAAATAATAGAATATCAGAGCTAAAAGGCACCTAAACAATTACCTAATCAGATCCCTTCTTACTGATGTAAAAATCAAGGTTCTAGAGGGGAAGTAAATTGCAAAGGTCACTCAAAGGAAGACTAAGACTATTAGTTTCTGGACTCATGTATTTGTTTTACTCTTAACTGTCACCATTACCATCTCAATTTTATAGATGGGGTGACCAAAGAATCTTAAGAATGTTGATAGCCAAGCTCCTGCCCTGTGTCCACTGAAATAGGAATTGAAATCATATCTCATTTATTTTAAATGTGACGTTTGTTTTTATTCAAGCTTGTTTGATATGGATGCCCAAAAGGAAGACCTCCTTCCTACCGAAATAAACAGTGGGCAGAAGATAATTTACAGAAAGCTTTGTCCTTCCCTATAAAAGTGAATTAAAGCTGATTTATTTTCAGAACCCTGGCAGTCCCAAGGAGGTTCCATGAAGGCAGGAATTCACACACTTAGCACAAAAGAAGGCACTCCATAAATATTTGTTGTATAGTGTATGACATGCTTAAACCAGAAAAGGAATGTAGGTCGGATAATGGTTTCCTAGTGCATGATGGGTGGACAATCATTAGTGAAGAAAAAGTGGAAATGCATGAGAAAAAGGTGTGAGAAACCCTTAAACAAAGGAAAAACCCCTTTATCTGAAACTGCAATCACTCAACAAGGGCTGAGTAGCTTGGTAAGAATGTGACTGGTAGAGATATTTAAATAAGGCCTCCTTAAAATTGTTACTTTCCACCCTACCCCCACTGTCGTTTAAATTTTGTTTCAGTCATTACCCAGGGACCGGATACTGAGATTCCTATGGGGAGTTCTAATGGGTCGATTCAATTTCAACTGGATGACGCCACTTAGTCAAGCATTAAGAGCTACAGCTCCGGGAAAGCAAACGACACAGAGGGGGAGAGAAAGAAATTATAACAAGAAGCAATAAATTCCTTCCCATCCTCCCCAATAACCCATTCACAAGACCTCTAGAAATTACCTACATTCACAAAACAGCCAGCTAGCTAAACTGAACACAGTGCTACCTCGTCCCCCTCCCCCTGCCGATTATATACCAACATACCCTGAGCTATATAAATAATCACACACTAGCGGTATTGCTCCGTTGAGATACACTGCGTCTACAACTGCAGTTTCTGCTGCTTCTGTTCTGACAGATTGGAAGAGAGGGAGGCGGAGGTGGAGGCGGGGGCAAAAGAGAATTCGGAGGAGGAGGTAAGGAGGAGGAAGGGGGAGGGGAAGAGGAGGAGAAGGAAAATATTGGAGGGGGGAAAGAAACGGAGGAGGAGGGGAAGGGGGAGGAGAAAGAGGCGGAGGGGGAGGGGAGGAGAAAGAGGAGAAGGAGGAGGAGAACGAAGAGGAGGAGGAGAAAGAGGAGGTGAACAACTCATCCTGCTGAGCTTTCTTTGGGGAATGCGTGCATGAAGATTTAGAGCTGCATGTAAAATTCATCCAAAGTATCTGCCAATACAGGTCTGATTTCCCCATCACCACCTCCTTTTTTGTTATTGTTGTTGTTTTGTTTTTTGGTTTTTTTGTTTTTGTTTTTTTCTGTTTCTGTTTTTTCTGCTGTGTCGGAAAGACCAAGACAGAACTGTTTCTGGCTTTACTGCCAGTTTTCATTCAGACTTTCTGAAAAGAGGTGGAGAAACCTAAAGATTCGGAAGAGGTTCTTTGAACCAGATGAAGCATTAGTTCTGCTATTCTCAGCATGGATAAACCCTTTTCTCAAGGTAAGCCAAAGAGATTAGCTCTTAAAGACTCCAGAATTCCTTCTATGCAGTGCACAGATTGCCATTCATTCCAGCTATCCTGTGCAGTTGTGTGTGCGTGTGCGTGTGTGTGTGTGTGTGTGTGCGCGCGCGCTTGCGCGCTCGCACAAGCATGTGGGTAAAATAAAATGAAAACCCTTTAAATGAAATTTAAATGAATCAGCTCTTGTAGAAAATTGTCCATATTGGAAATTTATAAATCAAGACAGTACTTTAAAATGATCCTTTTAAAACCAAATGTCAGTTTAATGTATTTAATGTTCAGTCTGTTGACCTTTAAATGCATTAGTGCTTCCCTAAGGCCCCTCATAACGCATGCAGCCTAACCACCCAATCTGAGGATGGAAGGAGAGCCTGTGCTGAGGCCAGTCTGCTGCTCAGCGGGCACCCTGTCAGTCTGGGGCCAGTCTGCTATTGGCTCACAATTCTGGGCTGTGCATCGTTCAGATTTCATCACATCACCTTGCCCTGGGTGGAAATGGCGCAAGCTGACACGGCATAACCCACCCACCCCACCCCCTTAAATTGAGTCAGAGCAAAGATCTAGAAATATCAGAATTCTTACCTTGGATATATATGCATATGTCTACATATATATAGCAGATGGGAATTTTGTCAAAAGTGAAAACCTGTGAGCATGTCTGATTAACCAGTAGGCACTAATAAGACCTAAGGCAATGGTTTACAGGATACTCCTGCACAGACATTTAATTATAATTATCACTCACCTCTGCATGCTGCAAACCAAGTTGGATAAATAGAAAACAGACACTGAACTCTTAAACAGAAAATCTATTTTAAAATATAAACTACAGTATTGTTAGTGTCTGTGCATATTGAAACCTTGCAGAATGTAATGTGATATGATGTGTTATCACATGAACTTCAGTATACCAGTTGTTAAATCATGTTCGCAACAAGTCAGCTGCATACATAAATACAAGTTAGGCACAGGCTAGCAGTTTATCCACAGTTAGGTATTAGTTTTGTTCTCCTTGATTTAAACATATACTGAGACTTCTATACATTCTGTACATTTTGTCTCTTTATGTTCTGTTTTTAGGTTTCTCTAGTTGTGAAATATAGTCTAGATAGTGATCAAGAGACTTGGATTCGGAGGTGTTTACTCAGATTTGAAGAGCTGAGTGGTGGGGAAGGACCTAAAGGAAAGGAGACTAATGGAAGAATTTGAGGCTAGTATAGATAGCCAACAAACTCAGCATAAAATGTAGAGCATCTAGACAAGAAAGGGCTAAAAAACATTCCTTTATATCTTTCATTTTTTTGATGAAGGAACTGAGAACTTGAACACAGGTCATTTGCCTAGAACCATGCAGCAAAATAAAACTAGCATTAGGACTATAATTTATGTTTCTTGTGTCTTACAAAAATATTTAAAATTAAAAGTAAAGATCATAGTTTTTTAAATGAACAACTAGCTTCTTACCATTTTACTCAGGATTAGAAATATGTAAATAAAATTGGTATTACAATTTTCCCTATAGCACTAATCACTATAATATATCTTTAATAAAGCAAAGTCTTAAAACTGAAAGACTCCCTGGTTTGAAATAAGCTGCTATGAGTCTTAATGAAACTATTAAACTAATGAATACGACTAAGGTAGCAAAGTGACAAATTAAGAGTTAAATGTGGTGAGAACCTGGCAACTCCAGCAAGATGTATGCGGTATGAGGGAGGCCCAGTCAGTGGCTGAGAGGTTAGTAATGTAAACTATATACAACTTGGTATTTGTAAGGGGGTGTGCTTTGATAGAGATGCAAATGCTTTTACACAGAGAGGGATTTTTAGAGAGCAGACTTTGGAACAGTAGAACTAAGAAAACATATAAGCCATAGCAGAAATTCCCCCTATGTTTGCTTTCAGTTATTCTGAGAACGAGTGTATATAACAGCAGAGTACAGAAAAGAAGTAACACACCCCAGAGCCTTTACACAGTGAGGTACAAAACAGCATTGAATCTATGAAAGTGATAGAAAATAGCAACCAAGCCCTCCGTCTTCTCTTCCTCTCCTTTCTTTGAAATCAACATTGAGTCATATTGTATCAGAAAAGATTTATCATAGAAATCAGAATTATCTTAAGGTGTTTGAATAGATGAGCTATAGATAGGAAAGTTTTTAACTTTACTATCAAAGTGGCAAATTTTAGGTTCCAGGGAAGAAATATATTTTCTTTCATTAACAAATATTAGCATTTTTGGAATGGATTTGGCCCTCTCGTCCCTAAATTGGCATAAGAAAAGAAATTTCTATTTAGGTTTAACACAGTAAATTCAGGAATACAGAAAAACTGTTGAGAAAGCTATAAGCACCTGGCTAGAGAGACTGAGATGGGAGTGGGTTTACAATGCATCATTCATTACTGCAGAAGCACTACGTGACAAAAATTCACTAGATCCCATCAATATGCACAAAGACTTGTAATCACCTTGACTCCCGTTTATTAATATGTGATACATGCATCCTCTTATTTTTATTTAATAGAGCGTGGTTTTGACCAAAAGCACAGTCAGTTTCTTAACTGTTGCTGCTTACAATGAATGGCTCTTTAGTGGGTGGATTTCTGAATCATAAACATGCATGTAGTGTAAGTTTTTCATTTAGTCTATGTGCTGCACCAGTCTGTTGCCTATTCGTTTCTCAACATTTTTATCCTACCTTACTCTTCAGTATGTATCTATTTCAATTCATCCCTATTAGCCAGATCAGATTCAGCAGGTCCATTATGGCAAAAAATTTATTGCCATCCAATTCTTTTATTTAAATGTATTCAACACCTTGATTATATCCAGGTCTTACTGCCCACTGTATTGCAGATCTTCCACACCGGATCCCAGAATCCATTCTAATAAAAGATTGTAAAGAGCAGGAAGAAACCTTCTGATTTCATCCTGTCAGTCCCCTTACCTGAAAGGAAGACAGTAAGTATCTCATCATCCCAGCTGATGCCCCCAACCTAGTCTCTCAATTCATTAGTCTTGTAGAAATCTAATCAGTATTCTAATATACCTTATAATCTAAACATCATGTACTCTTCTGCTCCCCAGACAGAATCCCCTTTGAACATGGTTCTCATTATTGGTTCTTAGTCATTTGTATTAGGACCTAGATTCTTCCAATCTTAGCTTTCAACCTTTTGGGTATACCCCTGAGTTACCTAGTGACATCCTTGGACTCCTGTCTTTAAAATGTCACATAAATATTTCCTGTAACTTTGAGACTTTGTATAACTAACTTCCTTTGAATCATTACTTCTTGAAATTTCCAATATATGATTCTAGTATCCTTTGGTAAATAAAAGTCTCTAAACTTCAGCTACCATATACATTATCATGCTTATAGTATAAAGGATTTGGAAACTCCACAAAATATTTAGCTGGTAAATGAGACATAAATCCATTTCTTATAAATTTGTTAAAAAAGATTCTTCACAGTCCAAACCTTCCACATCAACATATACCTTCCAAGCCAACTGAACAATGTGTTCTTATTTATTTGAATGTCCAGATGAAAACTATCTGTTCCTTTCTGGTTTGGAATCTATAATGAAAAGGTAGAGGTGGGAGGTTGCAGGGGACTTTGCAAGTAAATGAATAAGATGTACATTTTTGCTTTTGAATTTCCCAGCTTACCCTCAAGGACACATTTCCCAGCTTATCCTCAAGGACTTGAAGATGTAAATAGTATAGACGAAAAGAACCAATTTATCGAATTTCATTACTATAGAAATATAGGCCATGATAGGGCAAGTGCCTCAGGGATCATTTAGTTCACTCCTATAATTATATGAAAATGAAAATGCGGCCCTGAAAAAGCAAGTGACTTGACAAAAGTAACGTAGATTGTTGAGTCTTGGGTTCTTCATATTATTTGCATTATTTTGTGCTGAATTTATTTAACATCAAAACAACTAGCTAAGTGAAATTTTTGCCACAATAATTCTTTGATGAGATGTGCCAAATATGTTATTGCTAACCAAATTAAATCTTCTTTTCAAAACTTAATTGATGTAAACTTAATCAGGTTCGCATGGGGATATAGCTTCAAAAGTTATCCAAGTCTGGTCATTATTAATTGTTGAATCATTTATGTATTTGTATTACTGAGTTGGGCACAATGCACTGTCATGCTTACATCCTTAAAGAAACCTAATTAGGCACTCTTTTATCTCTCATTCATTTATATTACACATTCAAGCTATTCATTCTATATTAGTATAAGTAATTATCTATTTTGAGAAAGGCTAAAATATGATAGATTTTAAATATATACTTTATTCATGCTACTGTTTACTAGGTCTTGTTACCTTCATGGTGTCTCTTGGATTTGTGTCTACATGTACACATTTTGCTGTTCAATCTTCTAGGTGGTATGATACTGCAGTCTATTAATTTTTTTATTGTACTGGAGATGCTAAGTATGTACTCTAACACTAAGTTGCATTTCCAACCCCAATCTAGTATTTTTACAGTATTTTCTTTTTGGTCACTCTTGTCAGCCCTAGGCTTTCTCAGATTCCTTAAGAGAATGACTACCCAGCTCTTTGCAGCACGGTGGAGATGTGAACATATGCTTTCTAGATATTCAGTCTAGCTGAAATACATCATAATAATATTGCTACCCTTTAAGAAGTCAGGTTTTTTTTTTCTTTTGGTATAAGGTAAAGTTAAAGAAAAACAAACCAAGCAGAATCTTCTTGGTAAAATATCATCATTATGGAATTGACTAAGGTGGCAGTAAGTACAATTACAGGTGATGTTTGAAATAATTCAGGGCTTGCTTTCTATTTTTCTCTGTAGTTCACTCAACTCCAGTGTTATTCTTTTGTCTAAAAACAATTTTGACTTTGGAGGTACTATGTCATTTAAAAAGAATCGCCTCCCAATAAATTAAAACCATTGAAATGTGAGAAGAATTACAAAATGAAAAGTTGACTTCCTTTACTCTTGAAAAAGTTTTTTCCTATTATTCTACTGATAGCCTAATTCCTATCTCTGTGTCTCTGCCATATCAGTTATTGTACCTTGCTTGCATGCCTGCCTGCATTGAATCAATGTCTTTTCCTATCTGTGCTTTCTCATTGTCATAAATTTCACTGAAATGAAAAATTTTTATTGTATGCACACACATACACATACCTATATGGGGAATTTCACATGGGAGAATTTTGAGGTGTTCTCTTTTGTTTTGGGATTGCCTTAGGGATTTGGTTCCATTTTTATTAGAATTCTGATGCTCAAGGCTTATATTTCTCCTACCAAAACCTAGAATGAACTAACCGCTCCTGTGAACCTACTTGTATAATGGAATATGAAAAGAGTCATTATTTAATATTTGCTCCCAAACTGCTCTATAACCTGAATGGGATGACCAGACTAGTCTATTAAGAAGTAGATAGAGTCAATTACAATATAAAGATATAGCATGAATACTACTATAAAGAGATTAAAGGTAGTTAACTAACCTTTGTTGGTTCCCTGAAAAGCACTTATACCTGTGTTTATTGTTTCTATTTTTTTTCTTCTAGGATTTTCTTATGTGCCCTGACATCCATGTAACTACAAGGGCTCCTGCTTATCACCAGAAGTGCCACTCTGACGCGGAACCACTCAGAGATCAAAAATCAAGGCAAAATGGATGCCACAGTGATAGATGATTTCCAACAAATTTTGCCTATTGAACAGCTGCGCTCTACTCATGCTAGCAATGATTATGTGGACCGGCCTCCAGCCCCCTGTAAACAGGCCCTCTCCAGTCCTTCCCTTATCATGCAAACCCACAAGTCTGATTGGTCCCTGGCCACCATGCCTACTGCTCTCCCCCGCAGTCTCAGCCAGTGCCATCAATTGCAGCCCTTGCCTCAGCATCTGAGCCAATCTAGCATTGCCAGCTCAATGTCCCATAGCACCACTGCCTCTGATCAAAGGCTCTTGGCCAGCATTACACCCTCACCTTCAGGTCAGTCCATCATCCGAACCCAGCCTGGAGCAGGGGTCCACTCAAAGGCTGATGGTGCTCTGAAGGGAGAAGTTGAGCAATCTGCAGGACACCCCAGTGAGCACCTCTTCATCTGCGAGGAGTGTGGGCGCTGCAAGTGTGTCCCCTGCACAACAGCTCGCCCTCTCCCCTCCTGCTGGCTGTGCAACCAGCGTTGCCTTTGCTCTGCTGAGAGCCTCCTCGATTATGGCACTTGCCTCTGCTGTGTCAAAGGCCTCTTCTACCACTGCTCCACTGATGATGAAGACAACTGTGCTGATGAGCCTTGCTCCTGTGGGCCTAGCTCTTGCTTCGTCCGCTGGGCAGCCATGAGCCTGATCTCCTTCTTCTTACCCTGCCTGTGCTGCTACCTGCCTACCCGTGGATGCCTCCATCTGTGCCAGCAGGGCTATGATAGCCTCCGGCGACCAGGCTGCCGCTGTAAGAGGCACACCAACACTGTGTGCAGAAAAATCTCTTCTGGTAGTGCTCCCTTCCCCAAGGCCCAGGAAAAGTCTGTATGACCTTCCTACAAGATGGATCCAGAGCTTTCTCCTCCTGCTCCCCATCTGTAAAGTATTGGCCTCATCTTTGGAGAGGGGGAGGAGTAATAAACTAGCCAAAGTTAGGGCCTCACCTCTTTTGTTCCTGCAGCGTCAGGGGAATGGCAAAGTACATCCTGGTGCAGGATGCCTTGTTATTTTTCACAGTATCTATTCCATTCCTCTTCAACCTTTTTACCCTACCAGCTCAGCTCTTATGGCTGTTCTGGCAAATTCAGGTGATACTGTATATGGGCATGAGGTTTGGACACTGAGGACTGACAGAGCCAGCAACGTGGAGGTTTAGGGGCTCCCCAGTGCAATGCCTCTCGGTGCAGGCTCTGATTGTCACTCTGCTTTCCACAGTGCCTTTGGAAGCTTTCTTCTAAGATGGTTTTCATAGGCACACGTGGAACAGCGTTCAACCTTCCAGGGAATATGACCCTGTCTCCCTGTTTACTGCCTTTTTTTTCTTTGTTCCTTTTGTCTACTCTTTCTCTCTTTCTCTCTTTTCATTATCCTGTTGTATTTTCCTCCCCTCTTCATTCTCAGTCTATTTATACTTTTTCTCTTTTCTCTCTTTCTTCCTTTCTCTCCTCTCTGTCTTTTAGATTAATCCTCTCTTTGCCTGTATTTTTATCTTTTGATCTATATTTGTGTTCCTCTACTTGTCATTTCTCTAACATGTCCAAAAGTGCTGTTTTTCCATAGGTGTTTCCTTAGACGCCAAACTTTGCTATGCTATACTATTTTCTAACTTTTATTAAGGGAAATGGATTACTGTAATGGACTGATCACTAGCAATAGTTTGTATTCTGATGTGTGTGTGCATTCACAATCACACTCACCTGTATGTGAGCATATGAGGTTGAGTTACCTTACATTTCCAGATTTAATTTGTTGGAGTTTTTCTCTTTCCCGATAACATATAGTATTGACAGATTCCACTAGCATGCTGAGTAGGATAGTAAATCAGGATGCTCATAACTTTGTATGTCTGACCCAAGTGCCAAAGGCAGACGTGCTTTACAGCTAAATGAACAAAGCAAAGGATATTACAGAGGTACGTTGTCTTTTAGAAGAAAACTGCCCTGAGACTGCATGGCTCAGGCCTTAATAATGGACATAAAAAGTCATAAAACTTTAGAGCTGGAAGGAATCTTAACTGCTAATCTAGTTCATTGTCCTTATTTTACAGATGGGAAAACTGAAGCTGGACATAGGAAGGGACTTGTCCAAAGCCACTCTGAATTAATAGTAGAATCAAGACTGGAATGCAGGCTTTCTGACTTAGTTCAATATTTTCTCCCCTGCACCACACTGAGTCATGGGGCTTTTCCTAGGACTCTTATTAACAATGACAGAAATCCATTCCCTTCCAATTACCACTCAGTAATCATGCCAAGTTACTGTGGTGGTCTTTCTGTAGTGCATGGTGGGTAGCTAATTAACTATCAGGTGTTGAGGCTGCCCCCAGTGGATATCACCTTTGACTCAGTCACCTTGTAGAAGCTCAAGTATGGAAAAGAAGCCCTAACTAAGCTGTATCTTTGCCATTGCATCTACTCTTTGCTGCACACACTGTGCTTGCTCCTGGCTTTGTCTGCAATGGCATCTGCCTGAGAACCTAGATTTCAGCAACAGTGAAAAACTGAGATAAAAGATATATTACATAGAAAAGTGACTTCTTTCTTTAAAAATACAAAGAGCCTATGCTGCAAACCCCTTTCAGTGGGAAAAGGCTGCAGTTATGATGGTAGGCTCCTAAAGACTGCTGCTAAAAGACATGAGAATTATATAGTTTTCCTCTGTAAGTGAATCCTAAATTCATCAAGGAATTCAGAGTTTGAGGGCACTTGCTTGAAATCAAGGTGCTCCAACTTAGTTTAAGACTTCCAGACTCTATATATCATACCTTTGAAAGTGTGCATGGATGTGTGTTTCATGGTGGAGAATTGAGAAAAAGTGTATAGTCATACACAAGGGGAAGTAGGAGGAACATCCACGTCCCTTTGTTGAATATATTCTACATAAATATGTGCCACTTAATCTTTGTTGGTTCTGAATCTTCCTGAAGTGTATTGACATTTGGCTTGTACACAGTCCCACATCTTCACCTACAGTTCCTCTTCTAGAATTGCTTTGCTCTATTTTTGTATATATAAATATGTTATGATGATTATTAATAACATTAATGATATTGCTGCAAATGGTGCCATATATAAGGTTAGGCTTATTGGAACATTTATAAATCCAAACCAATATCTTTAATCTCTTATGTTGCTTTTAGATCCTTCTGTTTTAAGTACCTTGTTTTTATCTTATAAGTCTGCCTGATTATACCTTAAACTTATCTTTCCCTAAAAGTTGTGCTCAGTCCTCTGGTCAAGCTGGAAGGTGATGAGTAACAACATACACTTCTCTCTGCTTCTGCCTGAAATTTGCTTAGAACTCAGATATCTAAGGATTCTCTGACACTAGTGCATTGTTCTGGAGTTAAAGTTATTATATAGATGTTTGCTTATTAGTTTCAGGGCCCAAAATAAGTCCCTCTTTCTTGATAATTCCTTGATATTCCAAACTTGCAGTCCTTACTCAGGCAAACTGTGCACTGTCAGAGGGGCCCTGGGCTCTGCCATAAACCTGGAGGAGCTCTTCTCAGTGTATTTCAAAATGGCCTTACACTTGAGAGAAGAAACTGGAGGATTACTCAATTGCAGTTGGAATTCGCAGTCTGCTGCTGAGTTAGGGCTTTCACTTGTGTCCAAGTTGGCCTGATATGGACTGCATCTGGTTTACAGATAGATGGGTCCTGTTGGGGTATGCGCATGGACATGTGAGTGAGTGTGCTTATGTATCCCTTCTGTGATTTCATATATATATATATATATATATATATATATATATATATATATATATATAAACATATATATATAAACATATATATATATGTAAATATATATATTCTCACATCTATATATTTTAATGTATTGCACATGTATATTTAAAATATATACAAAAGATCTCTAAATCCTGCAGAATGACTCTGTTTTCATTATTTTTCTACTTTGTGTCATGTACTGTATAAATAGAAATATTTGGAGGATATTTCCTGCATGGCATTTTCTTGCAGTTAAGTCAGGTTACCCCCTAACTCTACTGCTTTCTACATATTGATCCCTTGATACATTTTATATGACATTAGCCAAGAATTTCCCTTGGGATTCAACCCATCTTCCCTTATCACAATAGTTATAATAAATAAAGCAAACATTTTCATACTGCTTAATACATGTTAAGCACTACTTTTAACGTATTGCTTATATTAATTTCATTCAGTCCCCACGTTATGATGTAGTTACTATTTCCTTCCCTGTCTTACAGATGAGAATACTGAAGCACAGAGAGTTAAACTGGTTTTCCAAAGGTAAAAATTGTGAATTGTAAAGATTTGAACTTAGGTTGTCTGACTCTCATGTCCATGTTTTGCATTCATACATACAAATTTGGGAAAAAAAGAAATTTGTGGCATATTGTAAACCATTTTGGAGTAATAAATTGTAAATTATCTTTTCCCTAATTCCACTTCATCTGTGGCCTGAGAGTTGAAATAGATGTGTTCCTTTATAAGGAATTTAGCACTAATTGTAGACATATATTAACTGTCTTATGTCCCAGGATGATGGTATTACAATCTGGTTTTTAGTGAAATTATGACTTTATTTTAGAGTTCCTTATTTCCATACCTAGATGTCTTAGCTTGAGTTTTGAGTCTCAGTTGGCTATAATCTGTTTCATGGCAAGCTAATTTCTCAATCTCTTATGACAGACCATATAAAACTACTACATCTTTATACAACTCATCTATGGAAGAAAGGGAGAACAGCTCAATGGGTAGCTCCCATTGCATTACACACATTTTTTCCTCTGTGTAGAATTAACCTCTCTTATTTTCTGGGTAGTGCATATATGGGCATCCAGACATGTATCCTTGACAGCAATGGAGATGCACTGTTACTCCAGTACAGACAGCAAGCCAAGCATGTCAATATAGGGAATGGTATAAATTTAAATTGCTACATCAGGTTGATGCTTATAACTCTGATCATATTCTCTTAAGGTGAGTTAGAGACAATCTACCAAATTTATAGTGCAGAAGGATTTATTATTTTGCTCAGAAATATACTCTGCTTTTCTTTGAAGGACTCTCATTTTACATGGAAATGAAATCTCTAGCTCAGTTAAAGTAGTGATAAAGTTTCAAAATATCCTTGTTAGTACAAAAAGATATTTTATATTACTAAACTCATCAAGTAATATTTGTATGAGTGTATATAAGTTCATTTAAGCTTAATCAGCACAATAGCAGGAAAATTCATAAATAAATTCAGGAATAAATGATTTTAAAGGTTTTTTGTTTCTTTTTTGAGACAGGGTCTGGCTATGTAGATCAGGCTGGTCTTGAACTCACTATTGTAACTCATGCTAGCCTCAAACTGAAGGTGATCCTCTTGCCTCAGCCTCCAGAGTGTTGGGATTACAGGTGTGTACCATCACTCCCAGATTAACAAGATATTTTACAACATGAAAATAAAGAAATCTGTTGGCAGACTGATGTGTTGTCAGTTTTCTGTCACTGTGACAAATTACCTGAGATAATGCACATTAAAAAGAGAAAGGTTTAGTTTAACTCATGGTTTCAAAGGTTTAATTTCATAATTGATTGACTTGTTGCTTTTAAACCAGTAGATCATGGTCGGAGAACATGGCAGAAAAGATTATTATTATTATTTTTTCATCAGTACCGGGGATCGAACTCACAATGGTGCATTTGCAATGCAGATGCTTATGCCACTGAGCTAAACCCCCAGGCCCTTTTTGAAAACTTTTTTAAAAATTTTTTTTCAGAAAAGATTATTCATTTTATGGTGGCCAGGAGAAAAAGAGAGGGATGAAGGACCAGTATCTCTTCTAAGGTCAACTCCATGTGACCCAAATTCTTACCACTACATTCCACTTCTTAAATATTTCAGAGCTGGAATGTAGCTCAGTGGCAGTGTACTTGCCTAGCATATATGAGGCCCTGAGTTTTTCATCTCCAGCACACACACACACACACACACACACCACATATACAAATGCAAATAAAGTAAAAAAAAGTTCCATCACCTCCCAATATCATCACAGGATGGTAATCAACCCTTTAACATAATCCTATAATCTTCAGGTAACACTTATTAAAATTATAGCAACTGATTTTAAAAATATTTTTACTAATTATAATATCAGAGATACATTCTAAGAGTTGTAGTATCTTTTATTTTTATACTAGATCCCTGTGGCTATGGACTATTTTTACATGAAGTCAAAGCATTTGGTTCATAAGAGTATTCCATTGATATGCTTTCATATTTATGGGCAAGATCATAAAATCATTAAATTCATTCCACTGATTTAATTCTTATTTTTTCATTCAGGAAAACATGAGTGTAAAGGAAATCTGAACACTTTTCTACATAAATAATGAAATCAGGTTATTGTTCAAAATGGTCTGTAAAAATTTTTCTCTAGTGGCTTCCACTTTAGTAAATCCAGTGGTGAATTTACAGTCCTCAAAATAGCATGGCTCTTTAGGAGCATTTGACTCTACTCTTCAATCTGTCCTCCTAAAAACTCTTTCTTCACTTTGACTTCCTGACACCAAACTCTGATGGGTTTTCTTCCACTTCACCAACTTCTGTCTCTTTTATTGGATCCCCTCATCTCCCTTACTTCTTCCTATTCAAGTATCTCATAAATTGATTCTTGGGTGTGTGCTCTTTTAAGAACCATTTATGTGAAAATAACCTTCATGATTATTTCTCCAACATGGACTATTCCTTTGAAGCACCCCCCTCTTAGATGCCCAACTGCTAATTTTACATCTTTACTCCAGTATGTAGTAGAGATTTTAAACATATCATGTTCAAACTGAGTTCCCAATTATTCCTACATCAAACTACCTCTTTACTCTTTCTTAGCTCCTTTAATGCCAACCCTAAACTTCTAGTGGCTCAGATCTAAAGCTTTGCAGTAATACACTAGGCTTTTGTTAGTGAATCTAGCTAAAATTTTCAACCTCCAAATCCTCAATTAGTCACCTAGGCTGATTATTTAAGCTAGAAAACATATTATCATTTGTATATCTTTTGAACCTTTTCTCCAAAACATGAAAAGATTTAATAAGAGAGATATCCTTGGTCTTGCTATCCAAATTTAGACCCATATCCAATCTATCTTGATCCTAAAAAGTGTCATCACAACACTAGAAATTTCTCTCAAAGGCCAGGATATTTTGTTGTGCTTTAAGGCCAGGATGGACAAGATAAGGAAATACATTTGGGAATGACATTGCTTATTGTTAGGGATCTTGTAGTTATTGCACTCCAAGCTACATATATATGCTCCCAGATAAATTTGTTGACCAATTTTTGGAAAATAAGGCGACCCAAAAGTTATCATTTTGCAACTAAGCAGGAAATTCTTTTGATTGTACCAGATAAGGGTCATATTTCTGATAAAAGGTACAGATAACAAGGATCTGGAAGCCCTCCAGTCCTTGAATTACCTAACCCTTTCATTGCAGGTTGCTAAGGAAGAAAAAATACACAATCATACAAGCAAATAGTCTGGCTTTATTAATACAGAGTTCTAACATCAAGTCACTTGAATATTCTCCTACTGTGATGAAGCTAGGATAATACATGAACCCTGAAGAGACATTTTGAACCTATGACTAAGGTCTAAGCTAAAGAGATTGATTCCTTTGGCCCTTCTCCTCTAAATCTAGAAGTTGATCATAAGTTGTCAGTCCACCACAGTCCACCCTGGTCACCTTGAAAACCACACACATTCCCTTAAACCAGAGTCTCCAGTGACAGATATGTGAAAATTTAATATGTCTTCATCTATTCAGAGTTATATTAATATAATATTCAAAGGGTGGTCAAAATTCAAGATTAAAACCTCAATGCTTTGACTAATCAACCTGATTACTAACATATATCTAAAAACTACATTACATTCATATCAAAAGAGTTATTGCAATCACAGTTCTTGGTTCCCATTAACTTTTGTGGTCTTTTTTTATTTAAAGAGAAAAAAGAAAAACAGAAAAAAGGGTAGAAACAATACAGAATTTCAAAGAAAAAGAAAAAAATAAACAGTAAGAAATAACTAGCTGATAAATTATGTATTGTCTTCTAGATATAGTTGTTCAAGTTACAAAATTAAAGCATATGAGGTGGACATTCAAACAGTGAGGCTGAAAACAGTTCTGTTCAATGATCCAACAAAAATTTAGCAATATGGTGATCAGTTCTACACACTCAAACATACATGCAGTTATATCCTTTAGAGTGCTTTCTCTTCCTCCTTTTTCTTTTCAAGTCCATTATCTGTTTAGTTATATTGTGTTTCAGCTTTCTCAATGCCTTACTGATCTGTTTTGTTGTTATTTACTTTTTATTATTTATTTATTTTAAATTTTTATTATTTTGAAGGTAGCAAAATACAACAGGACAAGATGGAACAAAGCCAACTGAGACAGTGCAGTGAAATTGGTACAGAAACCCTCAACAGGTTACTGGCATAATGGTAATATGTACCATAGTATATCCCGTTATCTTCACAACAGTTGTTCCTTCAATGAGGTATAGGCAAATCAAAGGAAATACAGGACATTCTACAACTTATCAAAACACAACATTTAATAGAGCAATACCATTAATCAGAACAAAGTAAAACAGTGATAACAATATTTGCCTTCAAAGAGATGGTAGAGGGAAATCCCCCCTATTTACTACCTTGCATATGGTCAACCTCTCAAGAGATGTCTAGATCTCTGGCTCTCACTTGCTAATGGAGGGGGGGTTGATTCTCAGCCCATGCACCTGTAGGCTCATGGGAGCTGCTGAGGGATTCTTCTCCTGCCTCATGCCTGGGATGCTTACAGAGAGGGCGGGCAAATTGCCTTTCTGTGCTGAGCCTTGAGTTCCTCCATGGTCAGAGCTCTGGAGCTTCTGGTTCTCCTCCCAGCTCAGGCCTGGACCACTTACTGAAAGGGTGGGCACATTGCCTTTCTGTGCTGTGCCTTGATTCCCTCCATGGTAGGAGCTCTGGGGCTGCTGGTTCCCCCATTAACTTTTAACAAAAGAGCCTAGCAAGACAAAAAAAAAGGATGGCCTGCATTTCAAATACACTCTTCCATTCAGGTGAAAGATTTCAGTTTATTTTTTTCACTTTCTTGTTCCTTCTCTACAACCACGTTCTATTCTACTTCACCCTTGCAATCCACAGCTCCCTTGGAACCTTCTCTCTGGCCAAATGCTTCAAATCACTCTGCTGACTCTTCACTCTAAATTTTGAATGTATATCTGGCCAAAAGTTTCTTAGAAATAACCATCCCACTGCCCCAATTTTCTGCCACCCAAGCAATATCTCTAAAATAAGCAAAATGCAGAGCAAGACCCAGTAGATAAGGCCATCATTCTCAAAAGAATCTTCTTGAACCTCATCTTAATCAGCACCATTTCCATCGGTACTCTGAAATTCCAGGCTCTAACCAGGGTCTCCCATATAGTTTACAGTATACAGGGGCTGTCTCTTGAATTGACTAACCATTTCATTGCAGGTTGCTAAGGAAGAAAAAATACATAATCATACAAGTTTCTCAAAATTTTCAAAATTCATTTCCAAGGCTCTTAAGCCACATAGCTTGGAAACATTATAGCAATGGCCCCACTTCTGGTACCAATTTTGTTGTAGTCATGGTTTTCAAGGGAAAGGAATTAATACTGGACACATAATTTTTAGGATTATTTTATAATATTCACCCAAAGAGTCAAATGCAAAGGAGTACAGGAAATCTGTTCACACATTAGAGACCAAGAGAATCCAAGTTAAGGCCTGGGAGTTGAATCATGTACTAAATGACAAGGTGTTTCTCCATCAAGGAGAAATACCAGACTGGATTTGTGATTGTCCCTGGATTTTTTTTCTGAGTCAATGTGGTATTATGGAAATAATAATATCCTGAGACCAATTAAATCAGAGTCTTTGGACATGGGGTTGATAACACATTTTCAAAGCTTCCAGGTGATTACAATACACATTGTTGAGAAATCCCAATTATATTATTCTATAAATGCAGATAGTGAAGCCCAGAGATAAAAGGTGACTTATTCATAACCACACAGTTAGTGACGAAAGTGTACAATAGAAATAATCAGGTCTTGAGGATCAATGGAATAGATTAGAAGATGCAAGCACAACTACAAAGACACTCAGCCACCTGATATTTGACAAAGGGGCTAAATATGTCCACTGGAAGAAGGATAGTCTCTTTAAGAAATGGTGTTGGAAAAATTGGCTCTCTACACACCAAAGACTGAAGCTAGATCCAATCCTATCACCATGCACAAAACTAAAGTCTAAATGGATCAAAGACCTCAATATTAAAACAGAAACACTAAATCTACTGGAAGACAAGGTAGGTAGATGTCTTGGAGACATAGGGGTGGGCAGAGAATTCATGAAAAAAATGCAAACTACACAGGAAACACTTCAAAGAATCAACAGATGGGATATCCTATTATTGAAAAGTTTCTGCACTTCAAAGGAAATCAACAACAGAGTGAAAAGAAAACCCACAGAGTGGGAAAGAATTTTAGCTAGAAACCACTCAGACAAAGGACTTGTGTCCAGAACATATAAAGAACTGAAAAACATCAAGCCCCCCAAATTCAAAGACCCTCTCCAAAAATGGGCATCTGAGATGAACACACAGTTCTCAGAGAAAGAGATACAAATGGCAAATAAATACATGAAGAAATGTTCAACATCACTGGTCATTTGAGAAATGCAAATTAAAACAACATTGAGATTCCACCTCACTCCAGAAAGAATAGCTGCCATCAAGAAATCAACTGATAACAAATGTTGGCAAGGCTGCGGGGAAAAAGGAACACTGCTCCACTATTGGTGGGAATGTAGACTGGTGCAACCATTATGGAAATCCATATGGAGAATTCTCAGAAGACAAGGATTGGAAGCCCCATTCAATCCAGCTATTCCCCTCCAAAAGAACTGAAAAGTTCATATCATAGTGATATATGTGCACCCATGTTCATAGCTGCACAATTTGTGATAGCTAAATCCTGTAAACAACCAAGATGCCCATCAACTACAGAGTGGATGAAAAAGATGTGGCATTTTTATACAATGGAATGTTACTCAGCTATAAAAAATGATGATCTTGAGGCCTTCATAGGTAAATGGAGACAACTTGAGACTATCCTCATTAGTGAAATAAATAAGAATCATACTTATAAATATCATATTGTGTCTCTAGTGTAAAAAGTAAATAAGAACTACAAGTGTAATAAAGCCCAAAATGTGTAATTGCTATTGTAAAAAAGAGAGGAAGAGAAAGTGCTCTAAGTGATATAACTGCATGTATGTTTGAGTGTGTAACATAGATGACCATATTGCTGAATCTTTGTTGGATCTTTGAGCAGAACTGTTTGTAGTCTGACTGTTTGAATGTCTACATTGTACCCTTTAACTTTGTAACTTGAACAACTACATCCAAGATGACAATATGTAATTTGTAAACTATGATTTCTTGATGGGTTTTTTCTCATTTTCCTTTATTTCCTTGTTTTTCTTTCTTTCTTTTAGAATTCTGTATTGTTGCTACCCTTTTTTCTGTTTTGCCTTTTTTTCTTCTCTTTAAATAAAATTTTAAAAATGTATAATTGCTATTGTAAAAAAGAGGAACTAGGAAGTGCTGTGAAATATATAGCTGCATGTATGTTTAGGTGTGTAGGATTGATAACAATATTTCTAGGTTTTTGTTGGATTGTTGAACAGATCTGTTTGCACTCTCACTGCTTGAGTGTTCACTTTGTGTGCTTTAATTTTGTAACTTAAAAAACTATTTCTAAAAGAACAATATATAGTTTATCAGCTAAAAAAAATAATCAAGTCTGCAAATGCCTAAGCCAGAATTCTTGTCTTGATACTGAGCTGTGTCTCACTTTATTCCATGCTTTCTCTGGAAATTTGCTTTCCTCAACTGTGAAATGAAAATAATAAATCCTAAAAATTTTATAAGAATAATTAAAGCAAAGCAATTTTATTGCAAAGATTTAATATAACATAAAGAAATATCATACTTGAGGGAATTAATACATAACATTTGTGAGGGTCTTTTTCTGAAACAAAAGTTTTTATTATATATTGATAAATTATAGCTATATATATTTATGGGGTAATGATTTTTAACACAACATGCCTCCACTACCTCAAACATTTGACACATTCTGTGATGAGTATATTTGAGATCCACCTTCCCCAGTGACATTGAAGTGTAAAGTACTCAACTATCAACTTTAATCACTAGTGTACAACAGATAATCCTTTCAGTGATGTGTCTACCTGGACACTTGCATAGGTTGTATATGCTTTTAATATATACTTGGTTTCAGTTGCAATTAAAATTATAAGTTAAGGATAGAGATTATACTTTCTTTCCTTTCCTGGGATAGGAATCAAAAGAAATATAAAAGTAATGGAATACCTGGATTAGTTATACTCAGTCAACATTGGCTTTAGGATCAAGCCAAGTATTTCTGTGGGTCTTATGGATCCCAGAAGCCAGTCTGGGTTAGGAGTAGTGGAAGGATAATAAGAAATATCTCTTAAGAAAAGTAGTAAACATGGGAATCAAGACGGAGTGTTACTAATAAGAGAGGCTTCTTATATAGATGCCAGAAAAAAAGAGAATGAACTTTCTAACTTGGCTGACCTGAGAAAGTCAATTATTTGGGGATATGGAACTTAAACTGTAACATGTAACTACAAGGAATATATTTTTCAAACTTCAGAGGCCATAATAGGATATACACAATCATCCTTATAATATCTATACTAAATAGTAGAAAATTCCAGAGAAGGTCATTTTTATTCCCCTAGGAATTATACAACTTGTTCCTTCATTATTTGGTAAAAATGAAATTATATGCCATTTATGAAATGTCCCTCTTGTGTCTTTCTTATTTTGAAAGTATTATCCACATTCTTAACTCATCATTCATTTTAACAATAATTTTCAAGTATCTGAAAGTTATTTTTAAGTACAAAAATAGATCTGGGTAGCCTACGTGTGCCATGTGGGACCAGGGAAAGTCCTTCCCAGTGACCCTAACCAGTCTGGGAGCAATGGTGCACCACATGGGGCCCAGGAAAGACTTGCTCAGTGACCCCAACCATCAAAGGAGCACTGCTGCACAGCATGGGAACCACGAAAAGACCTGCCCAGCAAACTACACACAATGAGTAGGCTTCAGTGCTCTGCATGGGCCAAAGAAAGATTTGACCAGCAACCCCAAACCCAACCATCCAGGGAGTATTTGTGCATCACACAAGGACCAAGAAACACCTGCTCAGCAGCCCCATCCAACTAGGGAGGTTGCTACACCATGTGGCACTCAGGTAAGGTCCGTCTAGTTACCCTCATCCAGCCAGGGAGATGCTCTCCTGGGTGGGCTGACAACACGAACACAAGAAGCAACTGAGACTGTGCATTTGGCTGCTCTGGAAGAATCCAGGAAAATGACAAAATGAAGGAGAAGAATGCAATCTCAAACCTCCAGCCCATCTAAAACAAGTCCAGGAAACATGGACATAGAAGAAATTGTAAGTACACACCTGAAACTTCTGAAATCATAGCAACTGAACTAAACAACTCTAGGAAGCTATAAGGATATCAGATCAGAAATAATCTCCCAGGTAAAACATGAAATAATAAGCATAATGAAAGAATTGCTGAGCATATCCAAAGAAGACAGTTTAAAAAATGGAGGAGGATTGGAAAATGATGGAAAATTTGAATGAAAAATATAGGAAAGAACTAGGATGTAACAGATTCAAAAAGCTATCCAGGAAATAAAAAATTCCATCAAAAGATGGCAAAACCTCATGAACAAAACTGAAAATAGAATCTCACACTGTGAAGACAGGATTGCTGCTAGTGATCATAAAAGATCACTTAAACATAACAAGAAATCAGCAAATGACAATTCAACAGTTGCAAGATGATGCAAAAACAACATAAGCCTGACAGGTGTAAATGGAAAAAAGAAGTCAACACAAATGACATAAAAAGTCTATTTGCAGAAGTAACAGCAGAAAATTTTTCAGTCATAGAAAAAGAATCTGCCATATGCTAAGTGAGGCATATAGGATTTCAATCAGCCATAACCAAAATAAATCTACACCCAAACATATAATAATCAGCTTTCTAGAAACTCAGAAAGAGAATACAATATTAAAAGTCATTAGAGAAAACAAAACAGATCACTTATAAAGGAAAGTCTATTGGAATCACAGCAGACTTCTGAACATAAAACATTATGTCAGAACATGGAGAGAATTGTTTCAAGTCCTGAAAGAAAACAACTTCCAACCCAGATTGTTGTACCAAGCAAAACCATCTTTCAAAATTAATTTAGAAATAAGATACTTCCACAAAAAAGAACAACTGAAGCACTTCATGACAACAAAAGCAACTCTATAATGAGTATTCAAAGATATTTTAGAAAGACATAAAAAGGACCACAGTTCCAAGAGCAACAACAGAAATAAACCACCAAGCAGGGCAAGAAATTAAACAGAGGAGAAAAGTAGGGAACCAACAGTAGGAACATAACATGACAAAGATAAGACAATACATATAACTTTTAATCATTAATGTAAATGGCCTGATGCACCAATTAAAAGAAATAGACAAGCAAAGTGGCTTAAGAAACAAAGTCCATCAATATGCTGCATACAAGAAACACATTTAACTCAAAAGGAAATTCATAGACTAAAAGTCAAAGGATGGAAAACAACACTCCATGAGACAAGAACCCAGAAAAAAGTCATGCTAGCTATTCTTTTTGAGGACAATGTGAACTTCGAACCAAGAATGGTCAAAAGAGATAAAGAAGGTCACTGCATACTTGCTAGGGGAAAACTTCAAGAGGAAGAGATTGACAATCATAAATATTTGTGTACCAAATATAGCACTATATAAGACAAATATTAATATACATGAAAAATCAAATAAGCAATAACACAATTATAACAGGGACATTAAAACTGCATTTTCACAAAGAGAAAGATCAACCATACAAAAAATCAGCAAAAAAATAACAGAATTGAATCAAACCTGTGAACAAATGAACTTAGTAAATGTGTGCAGAGAGTTCCACCCACAATGGAATACACATACTTCTCAGCTGCACATGGAATGTTCTCTAAAATAGACCATATATTAGAACATGCTTAAGTAAATTCAAAGAAATTGAAAATATCCCATGTGTATTATCTGACCATAGCGCCATGAAATTGGAAATTAGTGACACAAGAAACTACAAACGCTCCATATTAAATAGCACCTATTGAACAACCAGTGGGTCACAAGAGAAATTTAATAAGAAATTAAATATATATAATATCAAACAAAAATGAAAACACAACTTACCAGAATCTGTAATGCAATGAAAGCAGTCCTCAGAGGAAAATTTACAACAGTGAACTCTCACATCAGGAAAGCAAAATGACCAAAAATAACCTAATGCTACACTTCAGACTTCTAGCAAAAGAAGAACAGGTTAATCCCAAAGACCACACAATGGAAGAAGTTATAAAGATCAGAGCACAAATTAATGCAATTGAGACTAAGAAAACAATACAAAAAATTAATGAATTGAAGATTTTGTTCTTTGAAAGAATAAATAACATTGAAACACCTTATCTTTGACAAAGGAACCAAACATATTCACTAGAAAAAAGACAACCTCTTTAATAAATGGTGTTGGAAAAACTTGCTTTCCATATGTCAAAAGCTAAAACTAGACCCATGTCTATAATCATGCATGAAACTAAAGTTAAAATGGATCAAAGATCTAAATATTAGAACACTAAATGTGCTGGAAGACAAAGTAGGTAAAAATATTGATGATGTAGGGGTAGGCAGAGTGTTCATGAACAGAAACCAAACTGCATGGCAAATGCTTCACAGAATCAACTGGGTACTCATTGTATTAAGAAGTTTTTGCATATCAAAAGACATCACCAACAGAGTGAAAAGAAAACCCACAAATTGGAAAAAATCTTAGCCAACTGTCCCTCAGATAAAGGACTATTATCTAGAACATATAGAGAATTTTAAAAAATGGACCCTCAAAATTCAAAGACCCAGTCCAAAAATGTACATCTGAGAGGCATACACACTTCTCAGATGAAGAAGTATAAATGGAAAATAAATATATGAAAAAGTTGTCAATGCCATTGGTCATTTGAGAAATGCAAATTAAAACATTGCAATTCCACCTCACTCCAGAAAGAATGGCTATCAAGAAATCAACCAATAACAAATGCTTGTGGGGCTGTGGGTAAAAAGGAATGCTTCTTCATCGTTGGTGGGAGTGTAGACTGGTACAAACCCTGTAAAAATCAGTGTGAAGATTCTTCAAATAACTAGGATTAGAGGTTCTATTCAACCCAGCTGTTCCCCTTCTGGGAATTTTCCCAGAAGAATGGAAAACATCATAGCACAATTATATACATACACTCATGTTTATAGCAGCAAAATTTGTAATAGCCAGATCTTAGAAACAACTCAAATGCCCATCAATTTCAATTGAAGAATGGATAAAAAAGATGTGGTATTATATACAATGGAACATTACTCAATCATAAAGAATGATAAACTAGAGAATTTTATAGGTAAATGGATGTAACTAGAGACCATACTCATAAGTGAAATAAATCAGACTTTCATGTGTAAACACCATACTGTCTTGCTAGTGTAAGACACTGAAAATGTAAATAAGATCCAAAAGTTACAATAGACATAAGAGGGAAACAGACTGCTCAAAGAGAAATTATATTGTTTGATCAGTCTTGCACCCCTGTATTTGGTAACCTGAGCAACTATTTTAAAGGTGACAATATGCAATATAACAACTGTTATTAAATTTCTATTATCTTGTTTTGAAATTCTATATCACTATTGTCTGTTGTTATTATTGTCATTTTGCTTTTGTTGTTTTGATGGTTTGTTTGCTCTTGATTTTTGTTTTTTTATTTTTAAAATGTAAAAATACAAATATATATTTAACAAAACACTCCTTTATTGTCTTATTTGAGCCATGCTAGTGAATTAAAAATAATCCACAATGAAGCTAGGTAATTCTATATGTCAAATTACAAGTGAGTGTTAGAAATCTATTTAGAAAGCAGAACTGCATTTTATCTTGAGATGTCTCTGCTTTAAGGATGAAGAAGAGAGACAATGAGTTTGTCGAAAACAAGGCACCTAAAATATTACAGCAGACACTTATAATCCAGATCTGTCTCAGGCTGCACTATCCTTTCAGGTAATTAAAATGCAATGACAATTGCTCAGGAAAAATGAATTGCTTAAAGGCTATATTTCAGGTCTGTATTGTTTCCTAGAAAAAATTACCCCAAAAAGTTGGAACTTGGGGTGCTGGGAAAACAAGCAGCAAGCTCATCACTCTGGTAAGTGTCTGTGGCCTGGCAAGCTGTGTTGCCACTCCAGGGTGAGAACTATAGTCATCTCCTGAGATCTGTGCCATGTTGGAACCTGGGGCACTAAGAAAACAAGCAGCCAGCTCCCTGATCTGGTAAGAGGCTGTGAGCCTACTGGCATGCAGGCTAAGAATCAAACATCCATAGTCCCCCCCTTAGCAAGTGGGAGCCAGAGATCTGAGTATCTCTTGCGAGTTTGACTATATGCAATATAGCAAATAAGGGGATTTCCTTCTACAGTCTCTTTGAAGGCAAATATTTTTATCACTGTTTTGCTCTGTTCTGATTAATGGTATTACTCTATTCAATATTCTGTTCTTATAAATTCTGTATCTCCTTCGATTTTGCTGTACCTGATTGAAAGAACAACTATTGTGAAGAAAACGAGATAAACTATTGTACCTATTACTGTTATCCCAGTAATCTGTGAAGTTCTGTACCTGTTTCACTACATTATCTCAATTGGTTTTGTTCCATCTTGTTCTGCTGTATTTTACTACCTTCAAAATAAAAAAAAAATAAAAAGTAAATAACAACAACAAAGCAGATCAGTAAGGCACTGAGCAATCTGAAACAGATAATGGACTTAAAAAGCAAAAGGAGGAAAAGAAAGTGATCTAAAGGATATACCTGCATGTATATTTAAGTGTGTAGGATTGATAACCATATTGCTAAGTTTTTGTTGGATCACTGAACAGCCTCACAGTTTGAATGTCCACTTTGTATGCTTTAATTTTGTAACTTGAACAACTATATCTAAGAGGACAATATGTAGCTTATCAACTAGTGATTTCTTACTGTTTTTTTAACTTCTGTATTGTTTATATCCTTTTTTCTGTTTTGCTTTTTTTTCTCTTTAAATAAGATTTTAAAAATTACCCCCAAAGTTTCTTGCTAGTAAGTGCTTATATTTTGCCTGATAATTAGCATAAAGCCCAAGGGATGAGCTGCTAGAAGTAATAAGTGGAGAGATTGAGAAATTACTTAGTCTGAAGTGCTAAACGAAGAGTCAGATTTGATTGTGGTATTAGACATAATTGTTATTTGTAGGAGAAAATGAAATCTACTTCAACAAACTTGCTAAAAACAGAGTAGAGAGTGAAGGTGAGAAGAAAAATAAAGGGTAGTTATTGAATAAGAAGTTAAAATAACTGATGTCTAGAAGCAACAATGAATTTAGAATCAAAAGACAAATAAGGTAACAAACAATACAGTATGAGATGGAAGAACCAGCCTTGATTAGTTTCATCCAAAAAATTATATCTGGTCCCACCATGCCCTAGAATACTTTTTTCAAGTTACTGAACAATTCTATCTCTGGTTTTGAACCCGGGAAGCAGGACTCTAAAGACTTTTGTGCTTTTAACTATTAATATCTACTTTTTAGTATAAAAATGGCTATTTGAATATAGCTATAATATGTTCAAATTTGCTAAGGAATGTCTCTATTAATATACATATCCTAGAATATTGTTTAATAGTATTCCTTTACACTCAGAAAATTTATCTGAAAATAATTCATAAATAGTGTAAGTTATGTTTAGCTACCTAACCTTAACACAATTATTGTACAAAACAGAGATTTAGATTATTTTGATGGTATACTCAATTTAGCATTTGTTTATTTCCTGATACACTCAAACTTCACCTATTGTTGATCTCCAGTTTTTTTTTTATTATGATCATCTAACTCAATGCTTAACTTCTTGTCCAGGTTACATTCTCTGGTCAATTACAGTGCCACCCTTGACCCTCTTTATGTAGCACAATTGTCTGACAAAATTTGAACATTAAATATAATCACTTATTTTACATTTTAATCTAAACAAATGAGTATGGCTGAAAAAAAACACAATACCATAAATTTCATGTATGTCTTCAGGATGATGAAGCATTTCTACTTTTTCTCTTCAGCTTATTTTCAAGTAAACTATTCATGAAGACTATCTCACACTTCTACTTTTTCACTTTCAATACTTCTAGCACCTCTGACTCCACTCCCAGCCCATAACTTTATCACATATCATGGAGAAAAAAAATCAGCATTTTGTCTTGAACCAATTCTCCATCAAAATAGCTCTTGTTAGTTTCATCAAAGATTATTTTGCTAAGTACAATGGTCAGTTCTTGGTCTACATTTTACTCAAGTTAGCAGCAGTTGTTTGAGCATTTGTCTTTTATCTCAATTTAGTCCCTCCAAAAAAGCCTACCAAAACCTGGGACAAGGACCTGCATGCAGTTAGTTAAATTTGGAGAACTGATACAGGAAATAGGAGATGAAGACTATGAAAAATGAACCAGAAAAACTGTCAGCCCAATTCAAGGATACATTATTTATTTGTCTTCTACTACAGGGGACTGTAAATTATTTATACTGAGGACTCAAAGGAGTCATTTGGAATGTGCCCCAGAATATTTTCAAACATGGGAGGAGAATGTCTCTCTATCAAATCTCATCTCCCATCAATCAAGTGTAATCCAAAGAGTTATCTCACTGATTGTTGTAAGTTTATTCATGTTCTGAAATCACTGAGTGGTGGTAACAGAGAAGTCTCATGGCAGGAAGAAATAGTATGAAATACAACTAAATGAGGTAGCATCAAGCTATATCTGCGTATATCTGCTCCAGTAATAGCCTGAACAAAATGTGGATCAAAGGTTTAAAGGATGTTCAGCACACTCTCCTTATTGAAACACATTTTATACTTGGTTTCCAGCATACTATTCTCTTCCTATTCTCCTCTTATCTCATTCATTGCTCCTTCTCCAAGTCCTATGATGTTTCTTTTTTTAAATACAGTAGACTGAGGTCAGATGGAGCCCTCTCTCCTGATGGGAGAAGTAATGAAGAAGGAGGAAGAGAAGGAGGGAGAGGAGGAGGAGAGCCCCAATGCCTGTACATTTATTTGTATACTCGGGAGTTGAATGTCACACTAAACCCCTTCACCTAGTAGCTGATCCATGTGGCTTGCTTCAGACACTCAGTGTTCTTGAGTCTAGAGTAGCTTGTACATGTGACTTGCCTCAGGTGCTCTGTGTTCTTGAGGCTGATCTTGTGATCTATTTCAAGCTTCAGCCACATCTCATTTCTTCCCTTTTTCTGTTTTGTAGTCAATTGAAGATGAAGGAGCTATGTTTGGAGGATTGTGTAGAAGACCTTTTATTTTCAAACACTTTTCATTCTAGATGAACTCGCTTGATTTAAGCTAAAAATTCCCAGTCCAATGATTTTAAGTCTTTGCACATATCAATTTAACCCTATAGTGCATTGTCTCAGAACAGTGATCAGTTAACAGTGTACATGGCAATTGTTTTATTCTTCTCATGGTTATACTTTTCTGCTGAGTGTTGAAGATCAAATTAAGGTGAGACCTATATCAATCAATTTTGCTATTATCAAAGTCAGTTAAGCTTCCTCAGGATTTACCTCGGAACCATGTGTAGCACCTCTAGTTCTTCAGTCAGTGTCAGCCATCTGAATGAGTTTGACTAAGTTGCTTTCTGACCTTTTTCTCCTAGTGACTCTCCTTTGGCTATATACCATAGATCAATATCCTCTGTGCTCCTACAATCTCCTTGATCAGAAGTTTTCTATAACTCATGAGAGCTGCAGGATGTTGCTGAAAATGTTCCCTCATGTCCTGGATCCTTATTGACCTCTGAGGGCTAGGGCCAATATATTGGTTGTCTTCTTAGCCCATTTACCTTTCTATACCTCAGTTGTTGAACATCCAAAAGAGAAGGATAATGACATAACATTTTGTAATGGGGGCAGTTAGCTTAATATTACTATTTTATGTGGATATCAAGCATCTTGGAACATAAAATAGAGATGTTATTTTCTAACAACCATGGATGTTCTAATAGTTGAATCTCTGTAGAATGCTAACAGGCAACAGTTGTATAATTTTACACAGAAATTTTAAAATCAAAACCATACATAGTTTTGCAGTGTCACAATCATGATGACATTTTTTACATACTTAAATTTCCATTTTGACATAGTATAGCTCTTTTAATCAGTCATCTCTATCTAACACATAAGAAGCTTTTACCTAACTTATTGACCTTTAATGGGAGGTCACTGAAGAAATTTGTGGCATCATCTGGACCAGTTAATACACAGGTATCTCTAAGTATAGTGATACATACATAGTATATACACCTTTGATGCTTCTTTCTTATTTACCTGGACTCCAAGTAGTAATGTACCTGAGGTTTCAGGTTTCTGTCCTTTTTAAAATAGACATTAACTCTCTGGTGATCTTATATAGATTCCTGGATTTAAACATCATTTTCATACCCACAACTCCATGTTTTATATTTCCAGCCTTAAACATCATTTTCATACTGACAACTCCCAAATTCATATTTCCAGTCCCAATATTTTTGTTGAATTCAAGCCTGCTTACTTAACATCGTCACTTTAAAGCTTATTAGTAATCTTAAATTTAACATACCCCACCGTTTCCTCCCACCTCAGTAAATAAAGATTTCATTCTTCGAATGGCTCAAGTCAACCATTTGGAGGTACTATTGAATAATATATTTTTCCTCCTATCAGTTAATCAACAAATCCTGCCAGCTTTATCCTCAAAGTAGATCTAGAATTTGACTACTTCTCTCTATCATCACTGCTTCTACCTGGACTGCTCTACCATTATGTTTTGCCTGAATAATGTCAGTGATCTCTTGATTGTGTTCTTGGCTACTCTTCCAAAATCCAATATTAAGAGAGAAACCAAATTGAAAGTTCTAAAAAACAATGATTGGATCTTTTCATTTTTTCATAAAAAAATCTCCAGTAACCTTCAAATTATCTTAAACCAGATCTATCTCATTGTGACTGAGAGGCTCTACATAGACCTTCTGTGATATCTACATGGCCAGCTCACTCATTTAATTCAGGAGCCCACTCACCTGTGACTTCCTTTTTCCCTTACCACTTTAAATCAGCATGGCTCACTACTCTATTTTCTTGATTTGCTTTACTTTCCCCCACTGAAATTCTTACTACATGAGCATATTATATATTACTATTTTTTATTTATTTAAGATTAAAAAGACACAGAAAAGGAAAACAAAAAAAGCAACTCAGACAAATAAAAAGAAACCAAACACAATAACAGTATAGGTTTACAAAACAAGATGATAGGAATTTGACAATGGTTGCAATATTGTATATTGTTATCTTCAAGAGGGTGGTTATATTAACATATATAGACATGTAAAGTTGACCTAAATATATGAATATTAACTGTTCTTTTCCAATAACTAATACAATTAGTTGTATAGTCAGTTTAGCTGTCATATATATATATATATATATATATATATATATATATGTATATGTGTATTTTTCTTTTTCCCTTCCTTCTTTCTTCCTTTCCCTTATTCTAGTTACTATTCCTTTTTGAACAGTTTAATGGATAAGTGAATATTGTTGGAGTTTAAATTGCAGCAATCTTTCCTGAAGTCAGCACATACTGACTGAACATCTACTAAAAGCCAGACATTGCTCTATGCATTGTTCTACTCTGTTCCCTCCCAAAACTTTTTCCTTGCCCCTGGAACTTCTATTTATTTAATTTATCCATTCCTGGAATTAAATATAATCCTGAGATTATGCTACTTGCTCATTAGCACTCTTTAGTGAAAACTGTTCATTCTTTCATATAGGGGTTCATTTTATTTTCAATGCATTCTAGACACCAAAGAGATGAAGATTTGTGTATTATCTTTATAGAAAGTGTTGTAGAGAATGTTGGCTACAACTGGAAGTGCATGACTTGTCCCTCTTCTGGAAGAAAGTATAAATTGAGGAAAACCAGAGCACTAGCAAAATGTTCCCCTTAAATGAACACCTATCATGATCAGAGAAAAGATAGAGTAAAAAGAATTTCAATCAAAAAACAAAAGTGGCTTCACTGGGTCTTTTTACTGTAAAAGCACATATTTTAGAAGAATATGTATAGAAACAATAACTCTTTAATCATAATGCAATTTATACCAATTATTGAATTCCTACTATCCTCCAGACATAAAATAACATTAAATCCTTACAATTTTATGACAGTTTATCATTATTGAAAATGAATATGGAGATAAGATTTGAAATGGTAATTGTCTTACATAGGCCAACATAGATAATAAAATTAATGTTTCAAATAGCTAGGATTTAAAACCCAGTTTGATTTAAATGAATGTCATGTTATTTGGACTACACAACACCAACTTCTTTGCTAATTATAATCATTTAGAATTTGTGAATGAAAATTAAACATGTATCTTTCATTTTACTAGATATATCAGCAATTTTCTACACAATTTACTTTCCCTCTTTGAAGTTCTTTCCTTCCTGGGTTTCAACGTTTCTAAGTTCCTTTCTGTCTATTTGGCTGCTCTCCAGTCTTAGGTTCTTTTCCTCTGGCCTTAAATATTGGAGTTAGGTTAGATTGTTTTTCTTTGGCCTTAAATATTGGAGTTCCCAGGACTCTGCTTGGCCCCTTAAGTTTTCAATTCTTACATATTTCCCCAAGGAATTTCATCCACTCTTATGACTGCAACTACATTGATGCAACCATACATGTATCTCTGGCATAAACAATTTTTAAATGTCAGTACTATATACAACTACATACTCCACACTTGCATATTTCATAAGTGACTCAAATTTAACATGTTAAAAATTGAACTGACTTTGTTTCTCAAATATGCTCATCTTCTGACTGTCTCAGACTCAGTAAGTAGTAATGTTATTCACTCAATGGTTGAAGCCATAATTCTAATGAATCACTTCTATGCTTTTTCCTTTACTTCTTATTTACAAAGAACAAAAAGCCCTGCCTACTTTATTAAAAATCTTTCAAGTTGATTCCTTTCTACTTTACTAACAAAAGATTTAAGAAAACTTCAGTTTCTCCATATTCTTACTAATATAGGGTACCATGATACTCTTTAATTTTGGTAATTTATGTGTGCATATATTAGTAACACGTTGTGATTTTATTTTTATTTCCCTGATATCTAGTTTTGTGGAAAATATTTTCATGTACATTTGACAGAAAGAAAACTATAAAAATATATATACATTTTCTACTTAGGCCCTATTCCAATTTTTTTCACCTGCTTTTTCTTCATCTTGATTTTATTTTTAAGATGGCTGATTTTTTAGACTTATTTGTATGCTCTGGACATAAATCCTGTGTCAGATATGTATCTTGAAAATGTTTTCTGTTACTCATTTGTGTTTCTAACAGTATGTTTTAGATAATAAAAGCTTTATGTTTGGTGAGATCCAGTGTAACATTTTTTTTTCTTTTATGGATCATGGTTTTTATGTCCTAAGAGATCTTTATTTTCCCAGTATTTGCAAATATTTTATCTCATGCATTTTTATATTCTTCATTTCATGTTAATTGTTGTGTAAAGTTTGTGTATTTTTTCTCTCTTTTCCACATTTAGACATCTAGATATTGTAGCATCACGTGGTATAAAGATTATCCTTTTTCCATTTAGCTCTTTTGAAAAATTCTTTAAAAAATCAGCTCACTATAAATGTTGAATCTATTTTACTTTATTAGTATGTGTGAGTGCATTTTTAGAAACACCATTCTATTTCATTTACCTATGTGACTATATTTTTTACAAACACCAAGCTATCTTCATTTCTTTAGCTTTATGGTATGTCCTTAAAAGAGAGGCAACATGAGAATTCCTAATTTGTTATTTAAAACAATTATTTCTGGTATTTAGTTACATTTCATTTCTGTATTAATTTTAGCATGAAAATGTCAATATATTTTTAAAAACATGTTAGGATTTTTATGAACCTGAGTTGAATCTATTAATTAATATATGAAGAATTGACACTGACACTACAGAGTCTTCCAATCTATGAATATGGTGTATTTCTCCTTTTATTTTTCTTCACTTTCTGTCAGCAAAGTTTTCAGTTTATATATATGGGTTTTGCACAATTTTAAAAAAAAACTAACATTAAGTCATATTTTATGCTACTTTTTTCTGTTGTTTTTGTTGTCTTTTTGAGACAAGGTTTCATAATGCAATTCAGGCTGGCCTTGAACATGCTTTGTAGCTCAGGCTGTCTCTGAAATCATGGCAATCCTCCTGCCTCCACCTCCCAAGTGTGTGGGATTACTGGCATGTGCTGACTGGATGCTACTTTAAATGTAATTGCTTTTTATGAATATCCAATTGTCAAGTACTAGTTTTCAGAAATGCAATTGACTTTTGTATATTGATTTTGTATCTTGTGACCTTTTGTATCTTGCTGATTTATGATTTTAATAGCTTTTTAAAAAGATTTATTAGATTTTCCACATATACAATAATATCATATGTGAATAAAGATAACTTTGTTTCTTACTTTCTGGTCTTTCTGGATTTTATTTTTTATAATGACCTTATTGAAATAGCTAAGACTTCTACTACAATTCTGAATACAAGTGACAAGAGTGGGCATTCCCTTGTTCCTCAATGAGTAAAGCAAAAAGGCTTTGTAATAGTTGGTGCTTTATGAGGTTGAGGAAATTCCTTTCAATTTTTAATTTGCTAAGAGATTTGTTTAAAATCATGAGTGAGTGGTTAGGTGTTTTTTCAGATGCTTTTTCTGCATCTATTAGGACTGCCATATGGTTTCTCTCCTTTCTTGTGATTATATACTTAATTACAACAATTTATTTTCCAGAGTTAATACAACTTTGCATTACCAAGATAAACTTCACTTGGATGTGATGCATTATCACATGTGTGTGTCATCACATGTTTAATTTTAAAAAATGTTTAATTTTTTAAAAAATTTAAATTAAAAGACACTTTGCTATGAATTGCCCTCAAAATCCTCCCCCTTACTTGGAACACACCTATCCCATCATTCTTGTCACTTTCAGAAGCAGTTCTGAAATCTTTTTTCTTTTTTATTTTTTTTTTATTTTAAAGAGGATAAAACAGAATAAAACCAATCAAAACAAACCAGTGTAAGTGATAGAGGATTTAAAAACATTGCAAAATCAACAATAGTTACCATAATGCCTTTTGATGTCTTCAAAATAACTGCAGATAACTTCATACACAGTAAAAATCAAACAGAACAGAATAAAATAGAAAAATAAAAGCAAGAAAATGAATGCAATAAAGGGCTTCAAAACAAGCTAATAGCAAATACAAAATTGCTATCATAATATATCTTGCTATCTTTTAAATAAGTTATCTGATTTAAGATAATCAGACAAAACAAAAGAGAATAAAACCCAAACAAACAAAACAATGGGAATGATATAGGACTTCAAAATAAGGCCATAGGGAATCAACAATGGCTACAACTTTCATAAGGAGATCCCTCCTAGATGCTGCACTATGTATTGCTATCCTCTGAACCTGTGATCAGACCACTGGCCTTAGACCTGCAACATCAGTGAAACACCAAAGTACCATAGGCGTCCAATTGTTTTTCACTTTGGTAACTATCATCATAGCCTGTGTTTCTCCGGATAACCCGATTGCTTCCAGGGGGCAGGAGAGGGGATTAGTACTTCTTGTTTGCCAGCCCACCTACCTAAAGGGGCTGAGGTCTGGTTGTTCCCAATCTGGCAGTGGTGCACGCATGGCAGTGGTTCCCAGACTCTGAAGTCTTCTTTCTGGAGTATTTTAGTTGCACTGTCTTGGCTGCCTCAGTGCCCTGAATCTATTCAAAACTTTCCTTCCTTCCTTCCTTCCTTCCTTCCTTCCTTCCTTCCTTCCTTCTCTCTCTCTCTCTTTCTTCTTTCTTTCTTTCTTTCTTTCTTTCTTTCTTTCTTTCTTTCTCTTTCTTCTTTCTTTCTTCTCTTCTTTCAATTTAAAAACACAAAATAAAAATAAAAATGATACAGAATTTCAAAATAAAATAATAATAGATTAACACTGATTAATTTTTTGCATATTGCTATCTTTAAAGTAGTCATTCAGATTACAAGATATAGACATAAAAATGATCAAACAATTGAACAGTGAAAGCACAAATTGTTCTTTTTGATGAACTAATAGAGATCAGTAGTATGATTATCTTGTATATATATTATACACATACACACACATATATGGATATATATACAGACATACAATCTTTTCCCTATTTTCTTTTCTCCTTTGCCCTATCTCAGTAAAAAATATTTATCCTTCATAGTTGTTTTGAGCTTGAAGAAAAATCAGAAGTCACATGATTCTAGATCTGCTGAATAAGGTAGATGACAGCTCACTGTCATGTTTTTATGTGTGTCATCCTTTAGGATGACACTTAGTAGCATTCATTGTATTTTCTTTGTTTTTTTTTTTACTTTTTTCTTCCTTCCTTTCCTCCTCCCCCTTCCTCATTCACTTTCCCATTTGAACGTTTCCTATTTCCCAATATTCATTATACATTTATTATACATTTTAGTCCTGATTTACACTTTCAGTTTCTAACACCAAAGAAACAATGTGACATTTACACGTGTGTTTGATTTATTTCATTTAAGATATCAAGGCATATCCATTTACCTAGAAAAGTCTCAACCATATCATTCTTTATGACAGACTAGTATTCTAATGTATAAAAAACCAAATCTTTATCCATTCACTAGTAGATAAATTTGGGACTGTTTTCAAGATTTATTCATTACAAACTGTGCCGCTATAAATGTGAGTGGCATATATCAATGTGGTATGCTTTTAATCTTTCAGGAAGAATGAGAATAATTGAACCTCAAATGGAACCTCTAGTTTTAGCCTTCTGAGGAATCTCCACACTGATTCCCACAGTGGTTGCACTAGTGTGCACTCTCCACAGCAGTAGGGAAGGGTCCTTTTTCTGCCACAGCCCCACCAGCATTTGTCATTGGTTGATTTATTGAAAATACCTATCCTTTCTGGGATGAGATGGAATCTCAGAGCTGTTTCAATTTGCATTTTGTGAATGACCAATTATGTTGAACTTTTTTTCATGTATTTATTTGCCATTTCTATTTCTTCATCTGAGAAGTGACTATTCATTTTAGATGCCCATTTTTGGAGTGGATCTTTAAATTTAGGGAGTCTAATTCTTCTCAGTTCTCATCCATTTAGTATGATGTTGGCTGTGGGTTTGTCATAGATAGCTTTCATCAGATTAAGATAAAGATCATCTATTCCAATTTTCTTCAGAGTTTTATCATGAATGGTGTTGCATTTTGTCAAATGAGAGAGAGAGAGAGAGAGAGAGAGAGAGAGAGAGAGAGAGAGAGAGAAAATCATGTGGTTTTTGTCCTTTGCCCTGTTAATATGGTGTCTTACATTTATTGAGTTATGTATGTTAAACCATCCCTACATCCCTGGGATGAATCCTTTTTTACTCATGGAATATAGCCTTGATGATTTTCTGCATTCCATTTGCCAGTATCTGAGGATTTTTGCCTCTATGTTCTTTAGGGAGATTGGTCTGTAGTTATCTTTTTTTGGTTGGATCCTTCTCTGGTTTTGGTTTATTCTAGGAATAAATCTGGGAGTACTGCTTTGTTTTAAATTTCTTTAAAGAGATTGAAGATTAATGGGATTATATCTTCTCTAAATTTCTTGTAGAATTCAGCAGTGAATCCCTCAGGACTTGGACTTTTATTTGTTCACAGGTTTTTAAATTATATCTTCAATTTCATTGATTGATGTGGTTTATTTAGATTTTTATATATTCTTGATTCAGCTTTAATATTTCACATATATCTAGGAACTCTTCCATTTGTTCTGCATTTTCCTTCTTACTAGAACACAAGTTCTTGAAGCAGGTATGGATGATCATTTGGATTTCTGCAGGATCTGTTGTGATTTCACCCTTTACTTTCCTTTTTTTCATCAGACTGGCTAAGGGTTTCTAGATTTTAATTAATCTTTTTTATTTTAAAATGTATAAAGCAAAACAAAACAGTAAAATGAAACAAGACAAAACAATCAGAATGATATTGGATTTCAAAAACATGAGCGTAAGAAATCAATAATAGTTACTGTGTTGCACATAGTTATCTAAATAGTTGCTCAGACTACCAAATATAAGCATGCATTGTTAATCAAATGATATAAGCACTAAGTTGTTTCTTTACTTCAGTTAGTATCACTTCAGAATTTTCTTGTGAGACTTCTAATTTCTTTTATTTCTATACCTCCTGGACTTTTTCTGGGTGGGCTGGAGGTCTGAGATTGCACCTTGCTCGTTAGTCTTAACAGCTTCCTATGTTCCTCCAAATCAGCTGCTTTCTGAGTTCTGAGTGCTTCCTGCACTTGTTGCCCAACCCACAGTGCAGGGATTGAGCTAAGCACCTGGGTTCCTCTGATCCAAGGTTCCCAGAGTGTTGGAGAGGTGTGGGTTGGTGGCTCACAAATGTTCTCCTGATGGGGGCAGGGCCTTGAGTGTGGCTTCTTCTCCTCCAAGCCTGCAGTGGCAGGCTCACCAGGAGATATGGCTTCTTTTCATTCTGGCCTGCTAGGATCTCCAGGAGGAAATTCCTTCTCAGGAAAGATCAGAACCCACCCTCTCCTCCTGAATTCATGCTTTTTCAATTGTGTCCCAATTTCAGGCAGAGTATAGTAAACAACTTCTCCTGAAGCTTCCTGTGCATAGTTTCTGATTCCCACTTTTCCAGTACCATTTTGCGTTATTATCTGTTGGTGCTTCTCTGTGAATTTATGCACCATAAGCAGAGGTCATCCAGTGCATAGCGACCATATGGCACCCACCCTCAGCCATGAGGGCCATTTAATCTTAAAAGAACTGATTCTTCAATTCATTGATTCTTTACATTGTTTTCTTAGTCTTGTTTTAATTTTTGCTCTAATCTTTATAATACCCTTATTCATATGGTCTTGATTTGCTCTTTTTTTTCTAGAAACTTGAGGTTCAACATTAAGTTGTTTATTTAACTTGCTAATATTTTCCTAATATGGGTATTCACCACTATAAATTTCCCTCATGGAACTGCTTTCGATTTGTTCCATAAGTTCCAGTATGTTTTATTGGCATCATCATTTAGTTGTAGAAACTGTCTAATTACTTTTTTTTATTTTTATCTGTGATCCACTGGTTATTCAAAAGGATATCACTTAATTTCCATGTGTTTATGAAGTTCTCGTAGTTTCTTTTTCTATTGATTTCCAATTTCATTTAATTGTGCTCTGATAACATACATGGGATACTTTCCTTCGCATCTACTTACACATGTTCTATGAGCTAGTATGTGGTCTATTTTGGAGAACATTGCATGTGTAGCTGAAAAAAATGTATATTCTGAAGTTGTGGTGGTAGAATACTCTGTAGATATCTACTAACTCAATTTTTTCAAAAGTTTGGTTCAGTTATAATATTTTATTGTCTAGTTGATCTGCTAATTTGTGCTAGTGGGGTTTTGAGAATCCCCCAATTAAACTGGATTAGAGATTATTTTTATATAACTGGGTGCACGGGTATTTTGCTGCATATATATTTATGGTTATCTATTCTTGCTAGAGTGTTCCCTTTACAAGCATGTAGTGATCTTCTTTGTTTCTCTTAATCAGTTTTGGCTTGATTTCCACTTTGTATGCAAATAAAATAGCTATCCCTGCTATTTTCTGCATTTCTGCCACATGGAGTGTTGTTTTTTACCCTTTGACTTTCAGGCTATGAATTTGTTTTTGAATTAAATGTGTTTCTTTTATTCAGGATATTTTTGGAGCTTGCTACTTGATTCATTCTGCTCTGTTTCTTTTGATTCGTGAATTGAGACCATTTACATTGATGACTATAACTGATTTATCTTGACCAATTCTTCTCATGTTATCTTCCTGTTGTTGGTTCTCCCTTTTTTCCCAATCACTTGCCTTCCGAGGTGAATTCATTCTTTTGGAGTTCATGTAGTTGCAGCCCTTGCTATCTCTTTCTAGAATGTCCTTCAGAACATTTTGGAGTGTTAGTTTGGTGTTTATGGATTTTCTCTTCTGTTTTTTGTCATAGAAGTATCTTATTTCTCTATTAATTTTGAAAGATAGCTTTGGGTCCATATACCTGGGCATGAGATTGTCTTTTTTTAGGGCTTGAAATACTTTACTACAAGCTCTCCTTGAACAAAGCGTTTGTGTTGACAAGTCAGATATGATTCTGATGGGGTTTCTTTTGTAGGTGATGTTTCTTTTCTCTAACAGCTTTTAATACTTTGTTCTTGTGTTTAAATTTTAGAATTTTGACCATTCTATGCTTGTTGAGGAGTTACTGTCATGACTAATTCGAGTGCTACATGCCTCACTAATCTCTATGTCAAATTCTTTTTCTCCATCAGGGAAGTTTTCTTCTATGACTTGCATGAACAAGTTTTTTTTAATGTAGTTTGTGCTGTCTTCTGATTTTTCATTGACTCTGATCATTTTATGTTATTTTTCTTTGCATCATCTAGAAGTTGCTGGATTGATTTTTTGTGGTTCCCTTGCTATTTTTAAGAAATCTTTCTTTTCATGGTCACTAACTACAATGCTGTCTTCTATATCAGAGTTCTGTCCTCACATTGGCTAATCCTGATTTATATACTTTCAATGGAATTTTTAATCTCCTGAATATATGTTTCATGGATTATATTTCTTTCCTATGTTGTGTATTCATGGTTTCCATCATTTTCTTAAGCTCTTTTCTTTGCTTTTATTTGTATCTGCTCTAGAATAATAAAGCATGTCTTTCATTGTGATCACCATCTCTATAATTATGAGAAATTATTCCTGATTTTATTTTTCTAGAGCTTTATTTATTCATCCTCTTCCACTGTTACCACTTCAGAGAGTCCAGGTTGGTGGCTTTTGGATTATCCCATCTCATTGTTCCCTGAGTTTGCCTTTGGTGAGCTAAAGTCTGGGATTGCATCTTATTTAAGGATCTTCTCCATTTCTTTTTTCTTTTATTAGTTTAATTCCTGAGTTGGTGCTTGTAAATTGCCTACATGAGTTTCTCTATTGCTAATATTGACAACTATTAGAAAATGATTAGTTCTGAGAAATGTCTTCCAGGTGTAGCTGGTTTTTGAGTTTTGAGTCTATTGCAAGATTCTACCTCTTTGATTTACTGGGAATGAGAAGTTTCTGCCTAACCCCTGGCTCTTTGGAACTGACTTATAGTATTGTTTATGACTCTTAGGCAATCTCAGTCTTGGAAGAACAATTGATTAGAACAATTATGTCACTTTGACTAATGTGGTGCAATCAGCAATAACAATAGCACCAAATACAGCCTAAAAATGACAAACTGAGGTGGCTATTAATTTCCCACCTTTAACCATAAGAACTAGATTTGTGTTTATATAACAAAATCTAAAACAAACCAGAAAAGTATGTGCATAAATAAATAAGCCCTTGATATGACACTTTTACCCTCTTGGGAAAATTTTTTAAAGGAATTAGGAGTTAAATAGAGAAATAGAAGAGGAAGAGATTAGAAGCAAGCCTGGAGGACAAATGGAAATTATGCAAACTTTTGAAAGTTGGTGTAACAGACAAGAGGGAAAGAGAAAAGGAAAAATTAAAGAGAACAGAACAAATCAGCAGCCACAAAAAAACTAGAAACTATGTATGTACTCATATAAAAATAAGAACAAGTGATGAAGAAAAAGCAAAACACAACAAAAAAAAACAGAAAAAAAAACAAAAATGGAAGAGAGAATTGTCCACTTCAAAGTATGTCTCTGCTGTCTCCTGTCACTGGTGGACAACATAGGCAGACAAAGTTAAGATATGTGTTGATTAATCTCAGCAAGTCTGTTGTAGATTTATGACAGGTTGGTGTATAGTCCCAGCAAGCCTGCATGTTTAGTTCCACTGACATTCAGGCTAGTTTCTGTGTTTGAGGCTTACTCCAGATTTTTTAAGCCTGCAACACTGTATGCCTTCTACTGGGTTGAACTCAGCTCTTTGAATTCCTGCCAATTTGAATTTGCTTCTGCCTCACCATGACACTGGGAGCCACTAGATGGAGCCAATCTACAGCTGTTCTGAGTTTTGAGCTCAGTTGATCCCTCTCCAAGAGGGCTACTGGCATTTCCTGGGGGTTGTCTGAACCCAGAAAAGCCACCAGCCAGTGCAGTTCACTCCATTCACTACTCCATTCCACTGGTGCATTTCTCTGTGGAAGTTTCTGGGGTTTCCAGTAGTCATTGTGTGTCTCCAGGTTCCAGCTGCCTCTCCTATAGAGTGATTCAAGGCTCAGGGACAAAGCACCACTAGCCATATCCTTCTTCTGCATTGATATATCTGTGTTTGCTTTCCCTGTCTGATTGAATTTTTACTTGAGATCCTTTCTGATTTCAGAGAATGGACTTCACTCCTTCCTTTCTTCCTCACATTGTTATATTCCAGTGTCTGGACACTAAATCTCATAGAGGCTATTTCTCCACTGTGCACCACTCCAGAATTTAGCTTGCTTTCTTTCTTTCTTTCTTTCTTTCTTTCTTTCTTTCTTTCTTTCTTTCTTTCTTTCTTCTTTCTCTCTTTTGCATCAAGAGTCAAACTCAGAACCTTGTTCTTATCAGGCAGGTGCTAAACTGCTGATCTATAACCTTAGCCCCATTCCTAAAAGAATTTAGAAGATATTTATATCACCACTAAGAAGTTAGTTTTTACTAGTGACCCACCTAAAATAAAAAAAATTAGTAGCTCTTGAACAGTGAGGAATTAAGCAATGTTTTAAAAGCAGTATTTTAAACTATTACTATACAAAAAATATCTGCTTGTAATTGGTTTACTGCAAAGTTTTACTAAATTTTAGAGATCATCCTAATTTTAATAAAACTTTTCCTAGCAACAGTAAATACAAAATACTCTTTCAGTTATTCTTTGAAGGCAGCATAATCATGGTATTAAAACCAGGGAAAACATTTTGTGAAAGAAAAATGACATGTCCTAATGAGTCAAAAGCCTGTGTAGTGATTACCATCCAGCCATGCAGCCTTGGCACCTCACTCCAAGTCTAAGGGCCCCACCCTACATCCTCCATTACTGGAGGATCATCAGGATGGTCACTCCTGGCCTAGTTAGGGTCCCATGCAGTGAGCCTAAGTGGCTAGGAGACACCTGGTAAGGCCCGAATAATGACCTTCACTCAACTGGAGAAATTCCCAGCAGACAGGTATTCTCAACCCAAGAAACAAAAGAGACTTTGCCTTCATCTTCCCTAGGGGAATATAGGAAAATGACAAAATGAAAGAGCAAAATGCAATCTCAAACCTCCAGCCTAAGAGACATGGAGATAGAAGAAATGCAAGCCATACAACTGAAAACTCCTAAAATGATAGTGACTGAAGTAAAGAAACAACCTCAGGAAGCTAAAAGAAACTCTGATCAGAAATGATCTCCCAGGAGCCCTGGGCCCTGATCATGTGTGGTGGAATCCCAGCACATAGGGCAAATTTGGAACTCTGCTCCCACGCAGTAAGACCATGCCCTGCATCTGAAACCACCCCAAGACACACAAGAGGGACCAGTGAGCCTAGCCAGCCCATGCCCAACAAACTCCAAGCAGAGAGCAGGGCCTAGAACCCAGCCCCTGGCCCTGACTGCATGCCCCAGTGGAATCCCATCACACAGGGAAAACTTGGAACTTCACTTCCAGGTGAAACATGGACGACACCAGATTAACTATGCTAGCTTGAAGGCAGATACAGTGACTGCCTCACTGAAACAGATCTCAGCTGGCTCCAGTCAGTGTGGTGAGTATGCCCCTAAAACAGAGGTGAACAGTGGGTAAATAGGGCCAGTAGTAAAGCTCCCTCCAAATAACTGTAAGACCTTGGTGAGTCTGACAAGAGTGTGGATGACCCCTTCCAACACTCAGAAAACATCAAGAAGAGTGAGGAGTGTGCCAAGAATGACTTCCCCAACTTGCAGAAAATCAAAAGGGCTTATGAGACACACAGGCCCACAATAGGGACACAGTATGGCCTCAGCCAACAAAAACACTATAGAGAGGGAGACTTGATGACCTGGAATAACCTGAAGATAAATTAAAAGCAGGAAATAAAAGTTGACCTACATCAATTACTACTAGGCCTGTCAGCCCAGAAAGAATATAGGTCTCACCCAACAGGCCCTGCAGCAGGAAATCAGATGACTGGCCCAATTATTCATTGTGGGACCCAGCAATTGGACATACATCCAAATTACAGTAGGACCCCAAGATACACACTACCAACAGTTAACACTAGTGGGATTGAAGTACCAAACACTAACTCAAAAGGGGAAAATGTCAAAACAAAAAAGCAAAATGCAATCTCAAATATCTAATCCACCAGGAGCAAGTAGAGGAGATAGTGAAATAGAGGACTTTGAAAGCAACACACTGGAAATCTCCAAAAAGGTAGCAAGTGAAATAAAAAACAACTTCACGAGGCTATAGAGGAAATCAAATTAGAAGTACTCTCCCATGTAAAAATAGAAATAACCACCTTACTAAAGGAGTTCCTGAGAGCAGCTAAAGAAGAAATGGAGAAAAAAGTACAGAAGCATGGGAAAGTGATTAAAACCTTGAATGAACAATATAGAAAACAAGCAGAATTCATGAAACAAACTCAAAGAGACATCCAAGAAACAAAAAAAAATCTATTCAAAGTGTGCAAAACCACTTAAATGAAGCCAATGATAGGGTTTAAAATCAGACTGTATGGAAAGTCAATAGATTATGAGTACCTACTTTGAAAATCTCTATTCACATAGAATGGAAAACACAGAGGAAATGGACAGATTTCTAGAAACATATGAACTACCACAGCTCAACCAAGAAGATATAGCAAATTCGAATAGCCCAATATCAGCTATTGAAATTGAAAATGTAATTAAAAACTTACCAATAAAGAAAATCCCAGGTCCTGATGAATTCACAGCTGAATTCTACAAGAAATTTAGAAAAGATTTGATGCCAATACTCCTCAGAATCTTCAATGAAATTGAAAAGAAAGCAATCCTCCCTAAATCATTCCTGGAGGCAAGTATTACTCTCATACCAAAACCAGAGAAAGACCCAACCAAAAAGAAGAACTATAGGCCAATCTCACTAATGAACATTGATGCAAAGATTCTCAATAAAATACTGGCAAATAGAATGCAACAAATTATCAAGAAGATTATACATCATGAAGAAGTGGGGTTCATTCTAAGAATGCAGGGATGGTTTAACATATGCAAATCAATAAATGTAATATATCACATCAACAGAACCAAAAACAAAAACCACATGGTCATCTCAATAAATGCAGAAAAAGCTTTTGATAAAGTACAACACATGTTCATGATAAAAATGCTTCAGAAACTCAGAATACACAATGTCTAGCTCAACATTATAAAGACCATCTATGACAAACCAACAGCCAAAGGTATACTAAATGGACAAAAACTGAAAGCTTTCACTTTAAAATCAGGAAAAAGAGAAGGATGTCCACTATCACTATAGTTCTGGAAACACTAGCCAGGATGATCAGACAAGTGAGAGAAATAAAAGAATAAAGATAGGAAAGGAAGAAGTTAAATTGTCACTATTTTCAGATGAGATGATACTCTGTATAGAAGACAAAAAAACTCCATTAAAAGACTACCAGAGGTAATAAACAAATTCATCAGTGTAGCTGTATACAAAGTCAATGCTCAATAATCAATAGCATTCCTGTACACAAAACAAGAAACTCACCAAGAGAGAAATTATGGAAATATCACCCTTCACAATAATATCTAAGAAAATGAAATACTTAGGAATCAACCTAAGAATGTAAAAGACCTATATGCTGAAAATTATAGTATGTTATGAAAGGAGATTGAAGAGGATATTAGAAAATGGAAGGATATTCCTTGCTCTTCCTAGGAAGAACCAACATTGTGAAAATGGCCATACTCTCAAAATTGTTATACAGATTTAGTGCAATCTCAATTAAAATACCATTGAAATACATTACAGATCTAGAGAAAATATTTCTAAAATTCATCTGGAAACAGGAGAAACCTAGAATAACAAAGGCAATTCTGGGCAACAAAGGCAAGCCAGGAGGCATCTACATACTAGTTAGGTGAAAACATCAAGAGGAAGAGATAACAATCTTAAATATATATGCACTAAATATGGGAGCACCCAGCTTTACAAAAACAAATATTAACAGAAACGGAAAATTCAAATAACAATAACACGATTATAATGGGAGACCTTAACACCCCATTTGCACAAAGAGACAGGTCAAATAGATGGAAAATCATCAAAGAAATAAAAGAACTGACTTATGCTTGTGAACAAATGGATTAGTAGGTGTGTAAAGTGTTCCACTCGACATCAGGATACACATTCTTAGCTGCATATGAGACATTCTATCTTGTCCTGACCTAGATCTCCAATCTCCCAAACTAGTGTATAGCAGAAGTTAAATAAAAGGAGACAATTGTATGATATTTTTAGGGCTCCAGGAGGGTCAAAACACTTTAATTAAGCTCATGACTCTGAGGGCTAAGACAAAGACTTCTCTGGATCAGTCCACTTCTTTAGGTCCAGGGACAAAAGGTGGAGAAACTGAGGAAAGTGTAGGAAATATGCAGGACCTTGGGAGTCTCTTTAAAGACTTCTCAAAGTAGAAATTATGCCAACTTAGGAGAACTGTTCTATCGCCAGGATAATATTTATGGTATGATTGAGACTGCAGGAGTGAATTTCCTCCAGCTGCAGTTTCTATCTTGTTAACTGGAGTTGGAGCCAAGTGTCTGCAGCTGTGGCTTTATCCTGCCCTTTGAGGTATCTCTGGCCTCATAGACTACTACAAATCTCAGCCAGGATCAATGATTCATAGAGGTTCACTTACTATGAATCAGCTCCCATCACCAAGTAAGGGGCCAAGGACTAGGACAGACTCACAGATAAACATAGAAAGCCAATTAGTAAAATTTAAATCCTGCTCAGAACTGCTTAGTAGTGGTCTCAAACAACATTCTCTAAAACAGATTATATACTAGCCCACAGAACATGCTTAAGTAAATACAAAAGAATTGAAACTATCCCATGCATGTTATCTGATCATAGTGCCATGAAACTAGAAAATAATGACAAAAGAAACTGCAAAAACTCCACAAAAACATGGAAAAAATTAATAAAATCCTGAGCAATCAGTGGGTCACAGAGGAAATTAAAGAAGAAATTAAACAATGTCTACAAGGGAACAAAAATACAAATATAATTTACCAGAACCTGTGGGATGCAATGAAAGCAGTCCTCAGAGGAAAATGTATTGCTGTGAATTCCCACATCCGGAAAACAAAACAAATACAAATAAACAACCTGATGCTACACCTCAAACATCTAGAAAGTGAAGAGCAAGTCAAGCCCAAAACTAAAAGAATGGAGGAAATTACAAAGATCAGAGAAGAAATCAATGCAATAGAAACTAAGAAAACAATACAAAGAATTAATAAATCAAAGAATCAATGAATCAATAAATTGAATAAATAAATAAAATTGATAATACCATAGCCAATCTTATTTAAAAAGGGAAAGAAAAAACTCAAATTCATACAATAAGGAATAAAAAGGGTGAAATCACTACAGATCATGTGGAAATAGAGAAGATTATCAATACCTACTTTGAAAACTCTACTCTCATAGGTTTGAAAACACAGAAGAAATGAACAGAGTCCTAGAAACATGAATTACCAAAGCTAGATCAAGAAGATGTGAAACTGCTGAATAACCCAATTTCAATTAATTAAATTGAAACTGTAATTAAAATGTTACCAACAAAGAAAAGTCAAGGTCCTGATGGATTCACTGCAGAATTTTACAATAAATTCAAGTAAGATTGAATGGCAACACTCTACAAACTCTTCAATCAAATTTAAAGAGAAGCAATTCTCTCTAACTCATACCTGGAAGCAAATATCACTCTAAAGCCAAAACCAGAGAAAGACCCAACCAAAAAAGATAACTACAGGCCAATCTCCCTAATGAACATAGAAGCAAAAATTCTCAATAAAATACTGGCAAACACTACCTCTGCATGTTGGGCACTGCCACAGGAAGGCCCTTTCCTATGGGTACACAGTGCAGGCAGAGAGAGCCATATTGATCTTCCTCTGCCTGCAGGGTGCCACCATGGGAAGGCCCTTTCCTAAAGGCTCCTAGTTTAGCCAGAGAGAGCCAGACAGATCTGCTTCTGCCTGTTGGGTGCCACCACAGAAAAGACCTTTCCTATGGCAACTAGTGCAGGCAGAGAGAACCGGCAGATCCACCTCTGCCTGCAGGGAGCTGCCATCAGAAGGTACCTTCTTGCAGGTGGCCAGCAGATGCAGGGAAACACAGCCAAGTAAGCCCTGTGAACCTGTAGGCCATCATTGGAGGCCCTTGATTCCTTCAGGCAGCCATCACACAATAGAAGAATCAGACAAATACACCCCTGTGTATATGTCACCATCTCAGAAGTCCCAGTGTAGACACACAGACTAAGAAAAGCAGCCCCAACTCCATGCACTCCTGTTGATCAGGGAAGCGCCAGTGTAGCTGCACAAGTCTGGAGAAGCCTGCTACCTCCCTGTAAATCTGGGGTTAGTGGAACCTAGCTGACTGTCCCATTCCCCTACACCATGGAGGGGCAACATGGGAAGTTCCTGGAGCCCCACAACCAGATTGTTGGAAGGAATGTAGAGAATGCCAAGACAAAGCAGCAAAAGGCAATTGCAGAGCTCCAGTCCACAGAAAACAAGTCTGGGAGATACAGTCATGGAATAAAATGGAAGTCAAACACCTGAAATCTCAGAGGATAGCAATTGAGGTAAGGAAACAACTTCATGAGATTGTTAAAGCAGTCAAATTAGAAATAATGTCTCAGGTAAAAGAAGAAATCACAATCATACTGAAAGAATTGTTCAGCAGTTCTAAAGAAGACATAGACAAAAAAGAGGAGCATAGGAAAATAATGGAAACCTTGAATGAATATAGAAAGGAATTACAAGGCAGGAAATAGATTCAACAAGAGATCCAGGAAATTAAAAATTCAATCAAAAGCTTGAAACACCACTAAAAAGAGACCAAAGATAGACTTTCAGAACTTGAAGATAGGATAGCACCTAGTGATTGTAAAAGGAAAGATCTCTTAAAAACAACATGAAATCAGGAAATAAAAATGCAAGAGTTACAAGATGATGCAAAAAAGCATAATTTAAGACTGATAGGTGTTGGTGAAGAAGAAGGGGTCAACACAAATAAAATTAACATGCTACTTACAGAAGTAATAGCAGAAAACTTCCCAAACATGGGAAATGGATCTGGCATGCACATAAGTGAGGCATATAGGACTCTGACTAGCCATAACCAAAGTAAATCTACACCTAGACATAAAATAATCAAGATCTCAGAAATTCAGCACAAGAAGAGAATATTAAAAGCTGTTAGAGAAAAGAAACAGATCACCTCTAAAGGAAAGCCAATCAGAACCACAGCAGACTTATAAACACAAACCATCAAGTCAAGAAGTTTGGAGTGAAGTATTTCAAGTCCTGAAAGAAAACAACTTCTTACCCAGATTGATATACCCTGCAAAACTGTCTAAAATTGATGAAAGAATAAGATACTTCCATGATAAATAACAACTGAAGGAATTCATGACTACCAAACCAACCCTATAGAGAGTGTTAAAGGATATTATTGGGAGAGATAATGATGACCATGGTTCCAGGAACAGCAGCAGAGGAAGATCATCAAACAAGTCAGGCAATTGAATAAAGGGGAAAAGTGAAGGGCCAACAACAGGAGGATAGCATGGCAGAAGAAAACCAATGTATGCTGATTGTAATCATTAATGTAGAAGGCCACAGTTCAGCAATAAGAAGAAACATAGGGAGAGTGGATCAAGAAACAAGAACAATCAATGTACTCTATACAAGAAACACATTTAATTGGAAAGGAAATTCATAGACTGAAAATCAAAGGAGACAAAAAAATTGTTCCATATGACAGGAGACCAGAAAATAAAGCAATAGTAACTTGCCCATCAACTGCAGAATGGATAAGAGAGATATGGTATTTTCATGCAGTGGAAAGCTACTCAGCTATAAAGCAGAATAATCTCAAAGCTTCTGTAGGTAAACGGATGCAACTGGAGATCATGTCCATGGCCAATACAGTTTGAACTCATATGTGTGAACCCTAGCATAACAAACAGAAGGAGTTAACAGGATCCAAAGGCAAAATAGTTAATGTAAGAGCAAAGGGAGGAAACACCTGGAAGGGAAAGGTGGAAACTACTGTCAATTTCTTATTGTCTTGAACTCTTGCATTGCTTACACAATTTTGTTAGGTTTGGTTTTGTTCTGTCTTGTTTTGTTAGGTTTTACTCTGTCTGATGATAGGGGCAGCTATTTTGAATATAATGGGATATATTGTGATAATCTTGATTTCCTGTTATATTGTGTTGAAGTCTTATAATGCTTTCATTCATTTATTTAATTGGTTTTATTCTGTTTATTTGATTTTATTATGTATTAGGGTATGACCAGATATTTTGAAGAAAACAAGACATTATGTTAGCCATTGCTAATTTACTATCATCTTACTTTGAAGTCTTATCATGCTTTTGTTCTTCTGTTTTGATTGACTCTCTTCTCTTGTGTTTTATTTGATTTTATTATGTGCAATGGTATGAACAACTTTTTTGAGGAAAATGAAATATTATAGTAGCCATTGTTCATTTCCTGTTATCTGGTTTTGAAGTCCCCTAATGTTTTCATTCTTTTGAAAGTTTTTATACTATTTTGCTATGTTTGCTATCATTGTATGTGAAGGTATGGTCAACTATTTCAAAGAAAACAAGAGATAATATGGTAGCCACACTTGATATCCTGTTGTCCTGTTGTGAAATGCCACGTTGCTTGCACTGTTCTGTTCTGATTTGCTTTGTTCTGTTTTATTTTATTTGCTTTAAAATAAAACATTTAAAAAATTCAGACAAACAGTATGCAGCAAATCATCAAGATGATCTTGCACCATGACTAATTGGGATTCATCCCAGGATGCAGTGATGTTTCAACATTTGCAAATCAACAAATTTAGTCACCATATCAACAGAGGCAAAAATAAGAATTACATGACCATTTCTATAGATGCAGGGAAAGCTTTTGCTTTATGTTCAACACTCATTCATGATAAGAACCTTACAGAGAATTTGAATAGATGATCTTTACCTCAATATGATAAAAGCAGTCTATGACAAACCAACAGCCAGCATCATATTAAATGGCCAAAAACTGAAAGCCTTAACCTTAAAATCAGGCACAAGACAAGGATGTCCATTATCACCACTCCTATTCAAAATAGTGTCATAAATACTAGCCACAGCAATTAGACAAGAGAAAGAAATAAAATCAGTGAAGATAGGAAAAGAGGAAGTTAAATTATCATTATTTGCAGATGATGTGATACTCTACATGGAAGACCCACAAAACTCCATTGGAAGACTCCTAGGTATAATAAATAAATTCAGCAATGTAGCTGGATACAAAATCAACACTTAAAAATCAATAGCATTCCTATAAACTAACAACAAAATCACTGAGAGAGAAATAAGAGAATCCACACCCTTCATAATAGCATCCAAAAAAATGAAATACTTAGGAATTAATCTAACAAAAGAAGTAAAAGATCTATTCAGGGAAAATTATAATACCCTGAAAAAAGAAATCAAAGAGGACCTCAGAAAATGGAAAGACACCCCTTGTTCATGGATAGGAAGAACAAACATTGTGCAAATGGCCATTCTCCCAAAATTGTTATACAAATTTAATGCAATCCCAATCAAAATACCACTAGTATACCTCACAGATCAAGAGAAATCACTCCTAAAATTCATCTGGGACCAAAATAGATCTAGACTACCAAAGGCAGTTCTATGCAGCAAAGACAAGGCAGGAGGCATCAGAGTCCCTGACTTGAAGTTATACTACAAAGCTACTGTAATAAAATCAGTATAGTAGTGGAATAAAAACAGACCTGAAGATAAATGGAACAGGTTAGAAGATGTAATTACAACTACAAACACACTCAGCCACATTACTTTGATAAAGTGTCCAAACATGTTCACTGGAAGAAAGATTGACTCTTTAATAAATGGTGCTGGAATAATTGGCTCTCCATGTGCCAGAAACTAAAACTAAACCCATGCCTCTCACCATGTACTAATCTAAAGTCTAAATGGATCAACGTTCTAAATATTAAAACAGAAACAGCAAATCTGTTGGAAGACAAAGTAGGTAGAAATCTTGAAGACATAGGGGTAGGTAGAGAATTAATCAACAAGAATCAAATCACATGTGAAATACTTCACAGAATCAACAACTGGGATCACATCTTTTTAAAGAGTTTCTGCATGTCAAAAGAAATCTCCAGCATAGTGAAAAGAAAACCCACAATTTGGGAAAAATTTCTTAGTGAGCTGTCCCTCAGACAAAGGAATTATGTCTGTAACATGAAAAGAATTTAAAAAAAAATCAGATTCCCAAAATTCAAAGATCCATTCCAAAAATGGGCATCTGAAATGAATACACAGTTCTCAGATGAAGAAGTGCAAATGGCAAATAAATACATGAAAAGATGTTCAGCATCATTGGTCATTAGAGAAATGCAAATTAAAACCATAGTGAGAATCCATCTCACTCCAGAAAGAATGGCCAGGATAAAGAAAACTACCAACAAGAAATGCTGGAGAGGCTGTGGGGAAAAAGGAACTCTTCTGCACTGTTGGTGGGAGTGCAGACTGGTGCAACCACTGTGGAGGGCAATCTGGAGGTTCCTCAAAAAGCTGAGATTGAAAGTCCCATTTGACCCAGGTATTCCAGCTCTGGTCATATTCCCAGAAGAACTGAAAACATCATACCACAGTGATGTATGTGCACCCATGTTTAAAGCAGCACAATTTGTAATAGTCAGATCTTGTAAACAACCTAAATGCCCATCAACTCAGGAATGGATACAAAAAGTTGTATTTTTCTTTTATAAAAAAGGAGTACTACTCAGCTATCAAGAATGACCACATTGAGATATTTATAAGTAAATGGGTGCAACTTGAGACCATACTCATAAGTGAAATAAATCAAACACACATGTGTAAAACAGTATATTCTCCCAAGTGTAAGAAATGGTAAGAGTACATAAGATAGAAAAAAACTCAATAAATGCTTTTAAAGAATAAGAATCTACTTAAAAGGGGAAAAATAATATGTCAGGGAAAATGAAGAAAAAGAAAAAGGAAGGGAAAAGAGAAAATATCTAAAATTATATAAACACACTTAGGATAGATAAGATGATTGTGCTACAAATTATGTAAGTTCTTTGAACAAAATAGTTAACATTCATAGAACTGAAACAATAGTGCATATTATTCTATGGTGATCTGAGGAACTCTTGAAGATCATTATGTAAAACAACTACCCCAGTTATACTCCTACCACCTTATTTTGAAGGCTTATATTATCAGTGTTCTGGGCTCTTTGCTATTGTTATTTGTCTTTTTTTGTTTTGTGTTTTTCTAGGAATGTGTTTTGTTTTGTTCTGTTTTTTTTCCCCCTAATAAAGAAAAGATAGGTATACATGTAGAGACTCATACATGTGTAGAACTTCTCTGAAACAGTTTATGATAATTGATTATATAATGTATGATGAGGTTAACAGCTACTTTGAAGAAAAAGAGACACTATGGTACCCAGTGCTGATTCCATGGTGTGTGTCATGCTGTGAAATCCAGCAATACTATTATTCTTTGTTCAGAGTGATTTTAGTGTGTTTTGTATTGTTTAATTTCAATATACATGAAGATATAGACAGCTATTTTGAAGAGAACGCGAAACATTATGGCAGCCATTGTTGATTTTCCTATTGTCTAGTTTTGAGGGCCTAAAATACCTTCATCATCCTGTTCTGATCAGTTTAACACTATTTTGTTTTGTATGAACTCATTGTGTGTGAAAATAATGACAACTATTTAGAAGAAAACAAGAGACAATATGATAGACAGTGATGATCTGTTTTCTTGCTTTAAAATCTGTGTCTTATTGTTTTCTTCTGATGTGTTTTTTTCTGTTTTATTATGTTTAGTTTTACCCTCTTTAAAATAAAATTTAAAAAAATTATAGCACCAGAGTAGCAAAATGATTCTAAATACAGGGACCCTAATTGTGATAGGGTTTTCAAGGGAATAGATTTAATACAGAACAGAGCGTATGTAGGATTATTTTATTATATCATTCGAAAAGTCAAATGCAGTATGCAAGAGCTCTCTCTGTACATGTGCTAGAGACCCAAAGAATCCAGCTGAGGGCCTGGATCCCATAGCATTGTCCTGAATAATTCAGCTGAAATCCTAGAGCTCATAGAAATGTCCCCCATGATTCCAGCTAGAGACTTAGAGCCCACAATAATGTCTCATGCTAGTCGGTATCAAGGATATGCACTAGGAAGGCCCAAAGGTCACAGTCGGGGTGAAGAATCTGTGACACCAGGCTGAAGGATCTGCATTGGAACCAAAGAGAACAGTAGCCATCCTCAGTGACAGTGAGCTCCTCTGATAATAAGAATAACTGAGTTTGTATCAGATAAACCAATGTGATACTGTTCTTCTCCAGGAGAACCAACAGCACACACTCTTCCCCTCCAGTTCTTCTTTTATGCTGTTGGCAGTAATCCCAAGGTGGGCCTTCCACACCCAAAATCACACTGACTCATGTCGTCTGGGTGTTCCAAGTTCACCTTTAGTTAATCCACCACACTAATAAACGTGAAAATTCTGGGTTCTCTAAGAATCAGAACCTTATAACCCAAAAGGTGTAAGAGAACCTCCAGATACATTCTCAGGCATGCTGTTATTGCCTCCTTGTATCTGTAATCCAAGGGAGTATGTTGTTTCTGAGAAAAAAAATATGCCAAGATTTCCTTTGTCACCAAGGTTCAGAGTTGTAAACTGAGTAGGACTGAGGGTGGTTTAACCTAGATCATGACATTTTTTAGGTTTTATTTTCAGTATTACTTGTACATAGGGTTAAGCATGGATGAACAAATGGGTATAAGAAAATTGTCCCTGGGTATAGCCAGAAGGACTGATTGAAAGTAAATTAAGAAAAAAAAAACCCTGAACTGAAATTTTCTATCGTATGTGCTTCCAAAATTAACTGCCCTATGGATATCTTATGTAAAGTAGTAGCCAGAGGACAAAGATGAATTAGAACAGTTCCACAGGGAAACACAGGGACAATGATACATGTTTATTTTTAATTAGACACTATAAGAGTTAATTATATGGGGTCACTAGAAGAATAACTGCCCCAGATTATTTCTCTGATATTTGCAAAGTGATGTGTTGATAAAATGAGTGCACTTTTCTGGCAACAAAAATATTAAGTCTTACACTTTAACTAGAACATCACTAAACTGGAATTGGTCCAGAGGGTAAGGAGGGTGAGAAGAGAAACTAAAATATGAAGGCATTTCAGCTTGAGAAAATGATTGTAGGGTGGTAGGATCACTGTCAAACAATATTCAATAAGTTTTAATATAAAAGATTAGAGAAAACAGATTTGTGTATCTTTAGCAGGAAAAGGAGCCAGTTCTTGAGATAATGAAGTTTTCAATTTCAGAACAATAGAAGTGTATACTTCTATCTAGCCAAAAAGTGAACAGTCTGACTCATTGTAGAATGAGTCTCATATTCCAAACAATATTTAAGAAGCTATAGAGGACAGAAGCAAAAAAAGAAAAAAAATGAAAAAATAATAATGATTTTTATTTGGGATGCTTAGAAGGGTATTATTGTATTGAGTGACTGCTGAATGACTTTAAAGATCTAATTTAAGATTATTTTAGCATATGCAAAAATAACTCATTCTGTTACATTCAACTCTACATTTATCAATGGAATGTGTATTCCTTGGATATTTATATTATTCAAAGTTTTATTTTTTTCTTTATTTCATCTAAAATCATCAACAAAAACATTGGAAATCATGCTAGGTTTTCAGACAGATAGCAATCTACAAAAAATACTTTGGACACAATTATACATAGTATATAGGCACAATGCTTCAGGACATAATCTGTCATGATTATACTAAAAATACTATTCAGTCTATATTTTATCATCTTATTCACAAGAACAGTATACCTGGATATCTTTAATATAACAAATCACAAGCCTATTTATAAATGGAAATAACAATAGTAATAAAAACAGCCAAATTTACTCATCACTTGTTAGGTACTATGTAGTGTTTAGAGTCTATTACATATATTATTTTACTACAACCTTTTGAAATAGTAGTTACTTTTATCCTAAAAACAAGGAAACAGTAACAGAGAATGTACACATCTTGCTCAAGCACAGACAGATAGTGCAACTAAATTGTAGAATGAGGATTTAAAGTCAAGAAGCCCAGCTCCAAAGTTTGTGCTGATAGCAATTTCACTGCACAGTTTGAAATAATTTGGTCCAAAATAGTTATATGTAGTTACACTACTCTTTCAAATAAGAAAAACAGTAAGTTTATAATATGTAAATATTTTCTCATATTAAAATTTTAAAATTATTTATAAAGCTATGAAGTTCTCTTGATCATTACTCAAACCCAGGACCTTATCTAAATATAGCTAATGCTGTTTATTTTATATTATTATAAGTATTTTTAAACTTGTCATAAATACATACAAATATACATATGAGCACATATTCATGCATGGAATTTTCCTTAATGGTATAAAAGTGAAAATAGAACTATACCTCTGTAACTTACTCTTCTTATTCAACAACCTATCTTGGAGAGCTTTTAATTATAGCACACAAAGATATATTGCATTTTTAAACGGTTGCATTGTATAGAAATATGTTTGGTATATAAATATGTTTAATTTAAATGTAGGTTGAGAGTTCTTTGCTTGATTGAGATAAAAATCATGAATCAACAAAGTGCAGCTCTGCTAGTGGTCCTGATGCCACTAGAAGATGCCAGATGATGCTAGATGACAACAGCTCCACCCAGGCAGTTGCTGGTTTCTGCCACTCCTGGCCATTGCCATCCTATATGCTAGATGCTGTAGGTTGACTGTGCTGGGTACTGGTGTCTACTACTGGTACCAGCATGTGCCAGATGCCACTTGGCCCCTTCCAGGTGTTAAACTCCGCTGTTGTTCTTTGTTGGCTGCTGTTCTCTGGAGCTCTTCAAGACTAGTAGCCCTTTATGTTTATTGCTCTTTCTTTTGAGATGTCTGCCCTGTCCACACCGAGTAGATTAATGAGAACTTTGGAGACCACATTACCTGAGAAATGAATCACAAGCAGGTTTACAAGAGCAACAAAGCAAGTCTTTATTTCAATAGGACTGTGCAGTATAGCACAAGGAGGTCAGTATACTTGGAGCCATCTCAGATCAACTGGAGACGTGTGTGGGGAGTACTGCTTTTACAGCAGCTGTAAGCCTGTGATTGGGCCAAGTGTGCAGGCTTGTGACTGGTTGAAATTTAGGCCTGGTGACTGGTCCAACCAAGGGCCTGTGACTGATACATGTGTGTGAAGGACTCCAGGACAACAGTGGCTGTCATGGTGGCAATTTGGTTAGGAGATGGAGTGATACAAGCTGTATGATTCACAGTGGTACATCTCTGGCAAAAATGGCAGGGCTAAAACCAGGAAATATTTGGGAGGACTGGCTGTGTTCATCACAGTTAATTGGGGTTCCCAGAGATTAGGGATGTTAACTATTGGCCCGGATCACTCACTGCTTGATCTTAGCCACACCAGAGTGTCCCTTCCCTCTTCAAAGGAGCAGCCACAGTATTTTAAATGTGTGTGTGGAGGAGGGCTGACAGTTGAGCTGCACTTATGTCAGAGTGACCTGGAGGAGAGTAGTCTCTAAATAATCAGGGAGGATCTGAGGCCATTGGGTGGGGGTGAAGGGAATGAAGGGAAATGAGAGGGATTGGCAGGACAGCCTCTGACAAAGCTGCATCCCATGTTGTTGGCAGAGAAGAGTGCTTCTTCTCTGATTCATAACCATCCCCATACTGGTGGACGTTTGGGTTGCTTGAAATTTTTTGTTGTTACAAACATGGTTGGGAGATCACCCTTGTACATGTCTCTTATTTTTTTGCATTTTATTCTTTTTTTTAGTTGTGTGTATTAATACTATCTCTTTAAAATATTAATAAGCTTTTTGATAGAAATACCATGTATAGAAGCATTTGATATGCCCTCAAGCACACATCAAGATCTTTCTTCAATAAATATTTTATTTTGTAATGTTTTGTTTTTTACTTTTAGCAGCTATTAATTTTACAAAATGTTGGGTTCCAGTAAGTATATTTTGAACATATTCATTACCACATTATCTTCCTTTACAAAATCCTCTTCTTTCTCTTTTCTCCATCCTTTTATTTAATTATAGTTTCTTTTCTATTTTCATGTCATGTTTTTTTGATTCTACATATTATGGAGAATATAAGATATTTGTATTTCTGAATATGACTTATTTCACTTAACAGTAACCTCTGATTCTATACATTTTCCAGAAAATTACAAAATTCCATTGTTTTTTACAGCTGAACAGTACTTCATTGTATATTTTCCCATTTATGTGTTGATGGGCACCTGTGCTGATTCCATTGTGAATCGTGCAACAATAAACACAAGTATGCAAGTATTCTTATGATATGCTGAATTTAATTCATTAGATTATATACAAAGAAGTGGTGTAGCTGGATCAAACTATAACTCTATTTTGTGTTATTTGAGAAAAAAATGTCCACTGATTTCCATAGGGCCTGTACTAATTTACGGTCCTATCAGTGATGCAGAAGGACTCCTTTTCCCCCACATCCTCTCCAGAATTCACCATTTTTTAATTCTTGATGATTGCCATTTCCACTGGGGGATAGAATCTCTGTATAGTTTTGATTTTCTTTTCCCTAGTAGCTAAGGATGTTAAACAATTTTTCATATAAATACTTGTTGGCCATTTGTACTCTTTGGAGAAGCATCTATCAAATTCATTTTCTCGTTTATTGGTTGCACTATTTGCTTTTTTGGTGTTAAGGATTTTTACTTTTTATTTTTGTATATCTGGATATTAACCCTTTTCTGGAAGTGTAGCTGGCAAAGATCTTCTTCCATTTTTTAGGCTGTCTTTTCATTTTTTTTCCTTAATGTTTCCTAAAGAAAACTTTTTAATTTGATGTAGTCACATTGATTGTTCTTGATCTTCTTTCCTGTGTTATTGGAGTCCTATTCAGTAAGTGCTTGCCTATGCCTATAGATGCAACTGTTTCCCCTATGTTTTAAGTACCAGGTCTTATACTTAGAACTTTGACTCACTTCAAATTGCTTTTCGTATAGAATGAGAAATAAGGATCTAGTTTCAGTCTTCTAAGTGTGGATATCCAGTTTGCACAGCACCATTTGTTAAAGAGTCTTTCTTTTTCCAACTTATATTTTTGGTTGTTTTGCACAGAATCAGATGGCTCTAGGCTTGTGGGTTTGCTTTGTGATCTCCAGTCTATTTTGTTGGTCTATGTGTCTATTTTTGAGCTAGTACCATGCTGTTTTTGTTACTATAGCTTTATAGTATAATTTGAAATGATATTGGGATGCCTCCAGTCTTGCTCTTTTTGCTTAAAGTTGTTTGACTATCTTGGGTATTTCATCTTTCCTTATGAATTTTAACATTTTTTTCTAGTTTTGTGAAGAATATCCACTGGTATTCCAATGGTGATTTCATTGAATCTATAGATCAGTTTTGGTAATATAGTCATTTTAACAATATTAATTATGCTGATCCTTGAACATGGAAGGAGTTATCTTCTAATTTCTTTCCTTAATGCCATAAAATTTTCATTGTAGAGGTATTTTACCTCTCAATTTAGACCAAGCTATGTTTCTTTAAAACAATTATGAATGAAATTCTGAGTTCTTTCTCAGCTAGTTAATTATTCTCAGCTAGTTAATGATGTATATTAAATGCTGATGATTTTTATGTTCCTGTTTTTATCCATGTGCAATTACTCTAGGCTTGAAGCAGAGAAGTAGAATTGCTTGGTTATTGGTGATGTATGTGGAAGACCACCTGAATAACGATCCTTGAAAGAAGAGCATTTATCTCCATTTTGGTTGAACTTGGCCACATTTCTGTGTATTGATATGCACAGAGCTGGCAAGAATTTTTCCTTCCCCTTTAATTGCCTTTAAACAATGTAAATTGGTCTGGTCAAGGTGCTGATGTGTAATATTTGAAGCAAGGCAACAGGTCTGTGTTTTCCTGTCCTTGTAGCACACAAAAAACTTGTGTGATCTGGATAAGAAGGAGAACCAGGTTCCAGGCTATCAGCTGGGATTGAACCTGAATATAAGAGGCTATGACTTCCCAGAGTATAAAAGATTATATATCAGAGCTGAAACACCAACCCAAAATACTAAAATCTACCTTGAAATGTGTTATACAAATTCCTCTTTCTGTATATCATTCTTTCTTCTTATTACAGAGGTGATTTCCAGCCTCCTACTTAGCCCAATTTACAGGACTCACATATTTCCTGCCATTCTAATAGTTACTCATCCTTGCGCCACTCCTTTCTTCAAGAACTAATAAAATCCAAATTCCATCCTGAGTTGAGGCCTTTGTTCCAGTTAACCATCATCCCAGCTGGACTTAGGACTCCCTTAGCTCCCCACAACTATAAATATGCTTTGATGTCTTTATTCTTACCATGGATAGCACTGGAAGTGGTATATTGAAATTAACTCACTAGAATTCCAATAACTTTTCCATGGGATTGTAAATATAAACTTCTCAGACCACAATGAGATCCAGGAAAGGCTCTCTATATATGTGTATTTTAATTTTAATATAGATGTTCTTTGAATTACAGTGGCTTGACTTACGAATTATCAGCTTAACAATAATGTGAAAAAATGTGCATTCAGTATAAACCACATTTCAAATTTAGAATTTTGGTCTTTTCCCAGGTTAGTGATAGGCAGTGAAATACTCTCTTCAGATACTTGGAGACCACAACCAGCTGCAGCTTTCCATCAGTCATGTGACCACATTTACAGTACATTGTTTATCAACAATCTTTGTATATTGTGTTTTCAAACCTATCATGTCTATGAATCCTCAACTATGTCTTTTCATGAGCTATTCAACATTGTGTTAGAAGATTTTTCCCAAGTGTAGGCTAATGTGTTTTGCACATGTTGAAGATAAGCTATGATGTTCAGAGATTCGGTGTAATAAATGCATTTCCAGCTTACAATATTTTCAGCTTACAGTGGATTTATCAAATGTAACCCCATAAAAAGCTGAATATTAGCTGGACATGTTGGAGTAAACCTGGAATCCTACTGCTCTAGAAGGCTGAGGCTTATTGAGATCCTGTCACAAAATAAAATATTTTAAAAAGGGCTGGGGATGTAACTCAGTTCAAAACCTCTGGGTTCAATACCCAATACCAAAAACAAATTTTAAAATTTGAGTATTGCTAACTGATCACCCAAATAGCTGTATAAACTGACACTTCCTATAGGAGTGGTAGAAGCTACAGAAAATAGACCAATATCTGCCTATCTAGAAATATTAAAGATATAGGGTTAGATGAGTTCGCATAAAGAGTGTAAAGTATAGAATTTGGCAATGTGAAAAATTAGATTTTTAATTTGATCTCTCAGATGAGCACCTAATTCTTCTATCTAGTTGTCTTCTTGCAATTTCCCCTTTTATGTCTAGTAGGCATTCCATACCTAATGTGTGAAAAACAGAACTTCCACTCTGATATTTCCCTTCTCCTGATCAAAATCTGTCTCTGGCTTGTGTGTCTCATCAACCAGGACCATCATGCACTTAATTGCTGAAGCCCCAAACCTATTTTTTGGTCAACTGTGTTTCAGATATATACTCCCCTTCAATATCCCTCATTTGAAACAAAACCAAGATGCATTATTTCATCAATAAATATTTCAGTGGGTATCTGTACATGACACAGATTCATTTTAAAACATAAACAAAATATCATATTTAAAAATAAGTACTTCTTAGTTGCATCTAGAGATATCATGTCTATGGATAACTATTTATTAATGTTATCAAATATCCATTCAGTTTCCAAGTATCTCTGGCCATGTCCTACATTTCTTACAATTGGATTCCTTGAATCAAAATCCAAAGAAGTACATATTTCATTCAGCTAATATGTTCCTTTTTTCTCCTTTAATTATGGACTCCACTTATCTTCTTCTCCCTTCCAATGAATTTTTGGAAGAAATCACCGCCCTCTAGGTTTTGCTAGTTACTCTTCCCTTGTAATATCATTTAACTTGTTCCAGACTTTTGTAACTTGTTAACTAATATCACCACATACAAGTTCTTCTGACTCTGTATTTCTTATAGTTAGGTACAGAGGTTTATTAGGTACAGATTCAAAATTTAGCGAGTCCTCTCTCTCTCTCTCTCTCTCTCTCTCTCTCTCTCTCTCTCTCGATGCTAATACTGATTAAATTGTTCATGTATGATCAACCTGATGTATTTACTGCAAACTCCCTATCACATTTTCAACTAATAATTTTAGCAGTTTTTATGATCATTGCTTATAACTGTCATTTCATTGCAAAGTGAAATATGATGCTATAATTCTATTTGTTCTGCATTTATAAACTGGAATTCTTTGCAAAGAATTCTTACACGTCAAATATATTGCTACTGTCAAGCATTTAATCAAGAGAGGTAGAATAATTGTTTCATTCTTTTCTTTTATTAACTAGGTATTAATAGTTGCTTATTGATGAAATAATGTTACATGTGAATCCCCAAATTTTAGTGGCTTAAAACAAGAGGTATTTATTTTGATTATCAGCCTATTAGGTATTTGTAACTTTTCTAAACTTTCTTGGGTTTGGCTAGCATTGACTTTAAAATGAGGGTTGGATTCAGGTCCTTGCCATGTATTTAACCATTTGGCACCCACACTAGAGATTACCCAGAGCATTTTCTTCACATGGCAGTAGCTGAAATGCAAGAACAGACCAAGACACAGAATATTAAACGCCTTTGCTTGAATTATATCCACTCACATTTCAATAGCCATAGTAAGGTATAAAGACAAGCTAAATATACTAAAATATCATATTTTCAACTTAGAATGTTGAGCTGTAAGCAACAGTTCCTAGAGTCCCTTCAATCAATTAAACCATGTTAGGATAACCTGAGTGAGGTGTGGTGGCTATAATTCTTGAAGAATATTCATAATCAGATATTGTTGATTATCCAATATTACATTTAAAATTATCCTAATATTTAATGGCTTAAAATTTATCATTTTTCATGGTTCTGTGGGGTGATCAGGTTCATCTCATTACTTCTTACTTTAGGTCTTATAGTTTGTCAGATGGTTTCTGGGGCTGGAGTTCTTTAAGGGATCAACTGGACTATATGTCCAAGATGGTTCATGTATATGTTGAAGGGCAGCTCTTATGGAACTGTGTTCTAAGAGGCAAGAGTCAGAAGTTTCTGTTCCAGGTAAGTGCTACGTCTAGAACTGGGATAGTTCCATTTACATCATGCTCTGTTGATCAGAGTAATTACAAGAAGTGTATAGATACAACTGGATGGAAAAATAGACTCCACTTTGAAAAATAGCAAGCTCATATTTCAAAAGATGATGGAGAGTGAAAGATCTCTGAAAAATATGGGGCTGGGAATTTAGCTCAGTGGCATGGTGATGAAAACTTAAGAGGCAGCTGGAGATTCTGTTTTGTGATCGCTTTCCCGGCGATCAACTATAGGAAGATCAACTATGGGAAGCTAAGTTCCAAAGAGGTGATAGTTTACACAGAAGCAAAATCTTCCCATAGACCTCAACATGAACTTTCATTTTATAGTGCTACTTTTTTCCAGTTTTATTGAGGTATAGTGGCAAATAAAAATTGTATATATTCAAGGTGTACAATGGTTTGATATATATTGTGTAATGATTACCACAATTGAAATTAATTAACATATCCTTCACCACCCATTAGTGTGTGTTTGTGTGTGCATAGAATGGGTAAATAAATGTGGTTTGGACACAATATTTGCTTTTTTACCAAATTTCAATGAAATAATGTTAGTATTAGCTATACTCACCATGATGTGCAAAATATTGATCATCCCAAAATATTTTTTGTTATTTTTCTCAGTAAACTTTTGTACTTTTAGTTATAAGGTATTGCACATGTTATATTTAATTTTTTCATCCTGGCTCAATTGTTTTATATGCTTTTGTGAATGATATTTTAAAATTTCAATTTTCAATTGTTCATTGCTTAGTACACAGAAATACAATTGATATTTATATATTGGAATTACATCTTAAGACTTTATTAATTCAAGTAGCTTGTTATACAGATTTCTTAGAATTCTACACACATATGATTATGTCATTATTGAATATTCTTTTACTTCTATCTTGGCAATCAGTAAACATGTTATCCATCATTTTCCACACTGGCTAGGATTTCTAGCACTGTTCTACAATTTGTGAAAATAGCTTGTCTATAATTCTTTGCCTTTACACATAATGTATGCTGCAGAATTTTATTCATATATTTCATAAATATGAGCTTCAGAAAGGATTTTATTCTCTCCTTTTTACCTTTGTCCCATGTACTTTCTAGAGGCCAGAATTCAGAGATCAGATTCAGAGATCCTTTTTGCACCTACACATTCTGCTATAGCTTTTTTGTGCAGTTCTCAATATTTTGGTCATCCCCATGGAAGTAAGTAAGACAGTGACTTGACTGTTTTTGTCTAACAGTAGTATGAAATTTTTCCAAAATTTCTTACCATATTCAGTTTTTTCAGGAAGCACAAAAAGTTGGGTGATAGTGGAAGAGAATAACCAGGAGGTACAGAGAGCAATGTTCTGCACTAGAGTTTTATAGTGTGATATCTTGGTTTTCAAACTCAATTTGCTCCAAATTTGTGTCTGGACACTGAAAAGTTAAATAACTAAACATTTTTTTTCCTCATAAGAAATAGTGGAAAACCAAACAATTGGTTCCGAGGCCCTCAAATTACACTTATAAAATTATTTTTCCAACACATAAATTTCATAATGATTTTTTTCCTTTAACTCTATTGTGATTCTCAGTTTTCCTCTTGGGTTTACTGCTGGTATTACTAACTTTCTTTGGGACTATGGTTACAATATTTTATGCAAAAACACACAATGATGAATATATGAATACACTAAAACAAGCACTGTTTGTTGTGTGGGTGAGAGTGCCACTTAAAATGAAGTGTCACTCCTTTGTGTCTCCAGTGAGACACAACACATGACTCATTCTCAGCCATACAGGTTTTTTCAAGTCAGATTTTTGGTTCAACTGTCAAACAAAGTAATGAACAACAAGCAGATTTTTTTGGAGCTTTGCTCTTCAAGTAGTGGAAAATTCAAGCTTAAATCTGTTAAATAACTAAGGTATCACTATATCTCCTTTAAATTTCAAATGGATACTTCCTCAGGCTCAGAAAATGAAACAATCCTCATTGTTGACAGTATTTTAGCATTGTGAGTTCTTTGACTCAGCAGTCATACTGTACCTTGCTTTTTGGTTGTGACCCTGGGAATTTTTGAATTCTTATAATATTATGCCTCCATCCTCCCACCCAGAAGAGTATGAACAACAGCCAAAGCACCTATGGCATATTTTTTCAAACTTTTGCCTTATTAATATATATGGAAGAGAAAGAGTCTTATCCAATTCTGGTCTTCCAAACACTGGGGAAAATGAATTCTTTATTAGATCCCGAGGAGTCTTCTCATATTAGCTAGTATGTTGCACAACTATCAAGACTACGAAGTGTCTGGGATTTTACCATACCTAGAAGGTAATGAGAATGGCTATTATTGTTTCATAGATGTTATTAGAAAGCATGAGGCTTCTAGATAGATAGTTACACATGTGATGGTTGCATAATAGGAGAGAAACATTGAAATTGGAGTATTCACCACTATTATAGTGAACCACTTTTCCCCCCAAGGGAAAGCTATCATCTAATTTCTCTAGGTTGCTCACTGCAAAGATTACCCTGAAAAATAACAGAGGTAAAGAGTAGTCAGGGCTTTGCACTCTTGGCACATCCAGGAGGAAGTTCAAGGGATAACCAGGGACCCATCATAAATATCATGTTATAAACAAGAACAACAGCAACAATAAGGCCCATTAATAAAGAAATAAATCAGTAAAGCAGCCATATATGAAACATCCTCCCTGACTTAAAGCAGCTCAAAAACCTGCACTACCAGCCAGCCTGTTCAACGTTCATATGCACAAGGTTTGCACTCCCCACCAGTCTAGATAGTCCTCTTGCAGAGAGGGACTGCCGAGTCATATGCAAGCACACACAGATTGGTTAAAACCAGCTTTATGGTCTGCAGGTCAGCTGAGTGGTAGGCATTGCATCCAAACAGCCTAGTATAGATATTGCTTGCCCTCTGGACTGTGGAATCAAGCACTAACCTACACAAAAGTTCAAGCCATAGACCAAGTTGTCTCTGCTCCTTCTGTGCACTATAGTGTACTATCCCAGTCACTACTGCCTACAATCATCTGTGGATAACATGAAAGCAGGCTAACCTGCAACCAAATGGCAAAAGAGAATTGTGTAGACTTGAGAACTTTAGCATAGCAGTTAAGGAAATGCAGCTGTTGCCCTCCTTTGGAGAACCTCCAGCAGTACTCACTGAGGGCTAGAGACTACCCACACTCAAAGCAGAGAGAAAGGGTCTGTTGGCTCTACCAGGCAGGTACACACTATCTAAATAAACTGCAGATTTCAGAGGGTGAGGACCTAGTTACACTCTAATCATCATCATTGCCCAAGCTTTCTGGCATAGTGGTTACTTGTGAATCATATATACATTCCTTTGGAGTGTTGAAACTGAGTTCCCATTGAATATGTTCTGAGTTTTGGATTTTTTTGTGTGTTGTAATATTTTGACTGGTTTGGCAATGTCTGGCTGTTTTTTGTGTTTATTTCATTGCATTTAGGATTTTCTGTTTGTTTTGCTTTTGTTTATTTTTCTATTTGTTTTGATGTGATTGGTGTCTAGGTTCTGTCCCTCTTCTCTTCTCCCTGTCTAGTTTCCTCACAACAAGATCCCACTCCATTTCTTAATTCTTTTTCAAGAAGAAAATTAACAATGTGTAACTCCTTGTTTCTAATTTTCCATACTGCTCTCTCTCTTAGTTACTCTTACCTTCTTTTGTATTAACCCACTATCTTTCACATATATTTACTTTGACTCTTCTGTATCATACCTACCCCCATCTCCTATCCAATTTGTTTTTTCTTCTCCTCTACTGTTGTTTATTTTAATTTTATTTTTATTGAATTTTGGAGTTCCATCACTCATTTTTTGTTCCCTTATTTATATTACTTTGTTTTACTAATTGTAATAGGTCTCTCTTAACTCTCCCTCTCTCTTATTTTCCTACTATCATTCTTTCAACTAGTCTCCTTGTTTTTTAAGTTTTATTTCTCTAGTTTAATCTCTATCTCTTATTGCTCATCATTTTCCTTGTTGGTTTTCTCCATGATTATTACATAATTCTATTATTTGGTTTTACTCCTTAATGGGATCATTTGTCTCAATTATATTACTTTTTTCCCATATTCCATTGCTTAGTTTTTTTCAAAGTACATTTTTATTTCTTCACACTTTCATTCCCATACCTTATCTTTACAAGTATAAAAATCTACTTCTATGAATCTATAGCTAGCTAGCTATATCTTATTATGGTTGAACACTAAACTATTAATGGAGGTAAAATTGATCTATTAAGTAAATATTTACTGTATATAAATACAGTGGTACCTTGGTTCATATATGTTCTCATTTGCAAACAATTTGATTCATAAACAGAAGTGTTTGGCAAAATTTTTCTTTTGCTTATGAACGCTGCATAGGGTGATGAATATGACTATGGGGCCTTATTTTCTGCATGAACATGAATGTGACCATCTTTTTCAGAATCATGGAATGAATTTAGCTCATGATTTGAAGTACCACCATGTCTGCTTGGTACTGTAACTATATATCCTGTTCATATTATTAACAGTGCTACAATATTAGTTTTAATAGTTATTTTATTATCCATTCCATATTTGATACTATTGTTGCTAATTTTACTACTTTAGTCAAGATGACATAGTTGTTGCTATAATTGGTCTTCTCTGTATTCTAATATCTAGATTTTCTAGAGATCAAAAACAATATACAGTTAATTGCCAAAGAACTGGGTACTAGACTAAACAGACTGCAAACTTTCCTCCTTAACAAAAAAAGGTGGTAGGATCCTAGAACATACCCAAAGGCCAATAGCTAGCTATGCATAGAGGACATCTCTGAAAAATACTCATTACCTAAAGATATCTAAATACTACCAATAAAGCTACCCACGATAAGCAACTTGAAGGCCTCAATACAGAAAACAAATAAATGAAAACTGAAAAGTGAGAAAACACGGAAGCAAAATGGCCCCAAAAGCCTCAAGCTCCTCCAAAGCAAATGAAGGAGCATTAAAGGGTAAGAAATCAAAAGAAACACAACCAAAATATCTGAAATGATAGCAGTGACAGTAACAAAGCATGAATAAGATGCTTGATGAATCCAAGATACAGATAACTGCAAAGATAATTAAAGAGATGATGATGGTAATAAAAGCAAATTATTAGTGAATCCAAAAAGATACAGATAAAATAGAGGAGTTAAGGGAAGACATCAAAACCATGAGTGGCCAACATAGAAAACAACTTGAGTTCATAAAACAGTTTCAAACAGAAATTCAGGAGACTGAAACTCTATTGAAGCATATATAGCATAATAGACCAATGTAAGGACATAATATCTAGACCTAGGAGACAGGGATGTGGTTGATGATAAACTAATGGTATTTAATTTTAAAATAGCAAGGGACCATGAAAAATCCATCCATCAGCTACTTGATGATGCAAAAAAGAATAAGATTAACTGGAATCAGTGGAAAATCAGAAGATAGCACATAAAACATGTTTACAGAAGATAGAACATAAAAAACATGTTTACAGAAGTAACAGAAGAAAAATATCCACATATAGAAAAAGAATTTGATATATAGACAAGTGAGTCATGGAATCACAAACAACCATGATGAGAAGAGAGTTATACCAAGACATATAACAGTCAAGAGTCCAGAAATTCAAGACAAGAACAATATCTTAAAAGATATTAGAGAAAAGAAACAAGTCACCTATAAAGGAAAACATCAGAATTACAGCAAGCACAAACACTAAAGTCAAGGAGTGCTTGGAGTGAAGTGTTGAAAGCCCTAAAAAAATGAAAAAAGAACAATTTCCAACCCAAATTGATGTGTCTGACAAATTATCTTTCAGAATTGATTGGGAAATAAGATACTTCCATGATAAGGAGCACCTAAAAAAATTGAAGACCACAAAACCAGCAAACTGAAAAATTCTCAAGGGTGTCTTAGAAAGAGACAATGAAGATAACAATGCCCAAAAACCTAACAAAATAAATTTACAATCAAAATGAGCAATTAAATAAAAGAGAAAAAGGGGAACCAAGGAATGAAAAATAATATAAGGATAATACTATAAACTGAGAAAAGCTCAAGTGTTGATGGATTAATGGCTGAACTCTAAAAGAACTTCAGAGAAGATTAATGCCAAAAATCCTCAAATTATTTAATGAAATTGAAAGAGAAATAGTACTCCCAAAGTTACTCCTAGAAGGAAGCAATATCCTGATACCAAAGCCAGAAAAGTATCCAACCAAAAAAAGAAAACTATAGGCCAATGTATTTTAATAAATATCGACACAAAAATTCTCCAAAAGATAATGGCAAAGAGAATGCAGAAAATCATCAAAAAGAATACACACCATGGCAAAATAGGATTCATTACATTAATACCAGAAGGGTTCAACATATTCAAATCAATAAATAGCACATTAATAGCAATAGAGACAAAAACCACATGATCATCTCAATAGATGCAGAAAAAGCATTTGACAAAATCCAATATCCATTCATGATAAAAAAAACGAAGAAAATCGGAATAGATGATCTTTATCTCAATATGTTAAAAATTCGTGTATGAAAACCAACACCCAACATCATACTAAATGGTCCAAAACTGAAAACTTTCACTCTAAAAGCAGGAACAAGACAAAAATGCCCATTATCTCCTCTCCTGTTCACTATAGTCCTTGAAACATTAGCTAGAATAATCAGATAAGAAAAATAAATAAAATGAATATAGATAAGAAAGAAAAATGTTAAAAATATTATCATTTGATAATGACATGATCCTTTATATAGAAGACCCAAAAACTTCACCAAAAGATTCCTAGAATTAATAACTAAATTCAGTAGCATAGCAGGATACAAAGTCAACACTCAAATATCAATAGCATTCTTGTACACAAAATGACATAGGATACCCACCAAGAGAGAAATTAGAGAAATATCTTTCACAATAGCATCAAAAAATACTTAAGAATTAACTTAACCAAAGAATCAAAGACTTCTACAATGAAAATTATATTATCCTGAAAAAGGAAATCAAAGAGGATATCAGAAAATGGAAAGATGTCCCCATTCCTAGGTAGGCAGAGCAAGTATAGTAAAAATGACAACACTTCCTAACCTGTAACAGAGATTTAGTGCAATTCCAATCAAAATATTAATCACAGAACTAGAGAAAACAATCTTAAAATTTATATGGAACCAGAAGAGACCTAGAATAACAAAAACAATTCAAGGCCACAAGGGAAATAAAGGGACATCACAATTCCAGACTTCAAGCTATATTTCTAAGCTACAGTGATTAAAAACAGCATGATATTAGTAAAAACAAATAAACAAACAAACAAAAACACTGGTGAATCAATGGAATAGAATTGAGGATATAGAAACAACTTCAGTCATACTTAGCTACCTTATCTTTGACAAAGGGGTCAAGCATGTTTTTTTTTTGAAGAAAGATAGCTTCTTTAGTAAATGGTGCTCAAAAACTAGCTTTCCACAAGCCAGAGATTAAACCTGGATCCGTATATCTCACCCTGCACTAAACTAAAATCAAAATGGACCAAAGATCTACATATTAAAATAGAAACACTTTTGCTGGAACAAAAATAGGCAAAATGCTGGAAGACATAGATGTAGGCCAAGACTTTATGGAAAAAAAAACATTTACAGAGGAAATTATCACAAATAACTAACAAATGTGATCTCATCAAGTTAAATAGCTTCTGCACAGCAAACAAAACTACCAACAGAGTGGAAAAACAACCTACAGATTGGGAAAAAATTGTTGCCAGCTACTTCTCAGACTGAAATATAATATCAAAATATATAAAGAACTCAAGGAAATTAAACTCTCTAATTTAAAGACCCAATCCAAAAATAACCATCTTAGTGTACCATTCTCAGATGAAGGACAATAAATACATAAAAAGATATTTGACATTGCTTACCATTCAGGAAATGCAAATTAAAAGAACACTAAGATTTCATCTCACTTCAGAAAAAATGGCTGTTATGAAGAAATCAAATGCTGGCAAGGGTTTACAGAAAAATGAACCCTTCTTCAATGTTGGGGGAAGTGAAAATTGTTAGAAGGACAATAGAAGACAGTATGATGATTCCTCAAAAAAATAGAAGTAGAGATTCCATTTGATCCAGCTCTTCTATCCTAGGTATCTTCCTGATAAGAGTTAAAGATATCATATTACAGTGATACATGCATATCCATTTTTAACAGCATGTTTCATAATTGCTGCATCTTTAATATTGAACTTTAAGAACTAGTTTATTTTATTACTTTTTATATCAAGATCTTATGGTTGCTCTTTTTTCTTTTCTGTTTCTTACCATATCTTTCAGTTTTTAAAATAAATTTTATTGGTATATTTTAGATATACAAAATGATCACATTTATCATAGGAATTTGTACCTGCACATATCTCAGTTCTTTATTCTCCAACCCCCACCGTGCCCTTCAACCCCTCTTTACTTCCTTATTTACAAAAGCTGTATTTTCATTTCTTCTATTCTTTTTTTCTTTCTCTTTCTTCTTCTTCCCTCCCCCTCCCTTATTCCTCTTCCTATTTGAACATTTTCTTCTTATTTCCCAATATCTATTACACATGTTGGTCCTTATTTACCCTTTCAGTTTCTCATATCAGTGAAACAATGCAACATTTAAACTTGTGTGTCACCCAAAAGTATGGTGTCAAGGTGCATCTATTTGATCTCAAATTTATCCTTCTTTAGGGCAGAGCAGTATTCCATTGCATAAAAAAACCACTCATGTTAAATATGTAATGCTGAATTCTGTAGTGTCACTGTCAAGGAGTTGTCTCTAATTTTTATTGTACTTTGAGTATGCTAGAGGGAAATATAACACAAAATTTTGAATCTGTAGATGCATTATAGAAATCATCATGTACTACTGTCTCTGATTCACCATCAAATATTTTGGAAGATCAAAACAAGAGATGAATTTTGCATTCGATAAAAGCAAAAAGATCTGAACATGTGAGAGTGTAGTCTTCCTCCCACCTCAAAGCTTCCTCACATTAATTTGCAAACAGCCAGAATTTGGCTACTAAAAGAAATGTCCAACTATGCATGGCTCTTATTCTTTTATTATGATCACATGATCACATACATAATAAACTTTGGATAGCATGGATGTCAAATAAAGACAATGAAATTTTGCGAAGTATTTAGGGCATGTATTTTATTAGAGTGACATTTTCAATACTAAAATATGTGATGACAGTCTACTTAAAGTCACTCTAACACATAAACTGTCAAATCAACGCTTATATCCACTCACTGTAGGCAGTACTATATATCAACTAATACTTTGGCACTCATAAAATAAAATTGCAAAATGCACAAGAGCTCTACAGTACAAATTAATTTGGGACACATCAGAATGTTAAATTATGTAGTAGAATCTAATGGCAGATGAGGTATTCTTGGAGGTGGAATACCATCATCAGCTCGTAGCCAGAATCAATGACCAGCAATGGACCCTTTCAACTGTCTAACAAACAATAGGAGTTGGCAGACAGTCAACTGGCCTCACCAGAGATGCTAAAAACGATAGGCACGCCATCACAATTTAGTTTAGTCACCTTGTAAAGACATGACTTATTTTAACCTAAGGAATTTTTCAAATGTATTTTCAAGTAAAACTGTAATCCGACTCAAATCTCATGTCACTTTTTATAGAAACAGCCGTATAGGAACTATTGAAGAGCTAAAGGAAGATACATATGCATCTATATGCATTTAAATGTTTCACGCTAGACTTTAACTCCTTAGGCCCCACCTTGAAGCACTTTCTTAGTGTCATGTTACCATAAAGTTAAATTCCTGTCCATTTTAGTAGAACACTAAATATTTTGATATTGAAGAGTTAGCACAGGTCTATTCTTCTCTTCCAAAATCCTTTTAAAAAGCATTTCATTTAAAAAAGTATAGTTATATGGTTTATACACTACTAACTCTTCAAAGTAAATTTTTTGAATTCTGAATCTGAGGAAAGTTCTTATCACAGAATACAAAGAATCAAAAATGATCTGTCCTAAACATACTTTTTCCAGAAAAAAAATGCAAAACCCAACTGAAGTGCTTAAAAATGCAAAGATCTTTAATAAACAGTTGATGGAAAGTAGGACTGCATTTACTGTTCAATATCTGGTGTACTTAAGAACTTATGATTATAAAATATCAGAAATATTTAAGAATATTTTACCAAATAAATTTTGCAAATAGTCTAGCTACACAGAAAAAAAAATTATAATATATAATATATATTGTACTACATGTAAATAAAAGGCAAACATAAATATAATTGATATGTTTTATTGTATTATTTAATTTACACCATATGTGTACCCTCAAGGCAAATTTATACTAATAAATAAAAACTGCATTTAGAACAGTTTTCTTTTTTATTTTGATTTGCATAATTCCTAGTAATAAACTTTAGAGGCCTAAAGGTTTTGCTTTTATGGATTATAATAATCTACATTTATATTTTGTATTATTTTTTATTTTAAGAAGAAAAAATAAAACAAAATTTCAAAGAAAGATAATAGGATAATAATAGTTAATATATTGTGTATTGTTATTTTAAGTTAGTTACTCAGAAAACATGATACAGGAATTTAATTGTGCAAGATGCTAGCACAAACCTCTATTTTCAATGAACTGAGAGAAACTAGTAATATAACTATTGTTTCTTTTCCATCTTTTCTCCTTTCCCCCATCCTAGGGTCTCTTTCCTTTTGAACAATTTCTTCACATTTTACATCGATTGTACATTTGGATCTTATTTACTCTTTCAATTTCTCATGCTAGGGAAACAATATAATGTTTGCACATGTGCATCTGGTTAATTTCACTTGTGAAGTATGGTCTCTAGATGTATCCATTTACCTACCTATAAAAGTCTCAAGTTTATCTTTCTTTATGGCTGAGTAGTACTCCATTGTATAAAAAGCCCACATCTTTTTTATCCATTCTTCAGTTGATAGGCTTTGAGGTTGTTTCCAAGACCTAGCTGTTACAAATTATGCTGCTATAAACATGGGTGCATGTATATTGCTGTGGTATGATGCATTTAATTCTTCTGGGAAAATGCTCAGAAGAATAGCTAGGTCAAATGGACCTCCAATTCTAATTTCTTGAGGAATCTTCACACTGATTTCCACAGTGGTTGAACGATTGTACCTTTCCACCTACAGTGGAGATGAGTCCTTTTTCCTCAAAACCCTACTAGCGTTTGTTATTGGTGGATTTCTTGATAGTATCCACTCTTTCTAGGGTGAGATAGAATCTGTGTTGTTTTAATTTGCATCTCTTGAATGACCAGTGATGTTGAACATTTTTCATATATTTATTTTCTGTTTGTGTTCTTCATCTGAAAAGTGTGCATTCATCTCAGAGGTCTATTTTTGAACTGGATCTTTAAATTTGGTAGTTCTGACCTTTTTGAGTTCTTTGTATGTTCTCTATAATAATCTTTTCTCTGAAGAACAGCTGGTAAAATTTTTTTTCCCACTCTATGGGTTGTCTTTTCACTCTGTTGATGGTTTTTCTTGCTGCGCAAAAGATTTTTAATGAGATCCCAGTTGTTGATTCTTTATGATAATTCCTGTGCAATCAGGGTTTTGTTCATAACATTATTGCCTACACTATTGTATTCAAGAGTTTTATATATGTGTCATCCAGCAGATTTAATGTTTACATTTTAGTATTTAAATCTTTGTCCCATTTTGAATTTAGTTTAGTGTACAGTGAAAGATATGGGTCCAATTTTAATCTTCAGCATGTGCAAATCCAGTTTTTCCAGCACCATTTATTAAAGAGGCTATCTTCCAGTGAATGCGTTTATCAGCTTTGTCAAAGATAAAGTGGCTTAGTAAGTCTGGAGTTCTTTCTACATCTTCTAGTCTGTTCCATTGATCTTTGGGTCTGGTTGGTTTTGTTTCATTTTGTTTTGGCCTGTTCCATGCTGTTTTTTTTTTATCACAGTAGCTTTATATTATAATTTCAAGTCAGGATCAGTGATTCCCACTGCCTTGCCTTTGTTGCCCAGAATTGCCTTTGCTATTCTAGATCTTTTCTGATTCCAGATAAATATGAGAATTCTTTTCTTTAATTCTGTGCAATATGCTATTGGAATTTTGATTTGAATTGCATTAAATCTGTATGACAGTTTTGGAAGCATGGCCATTTTTACTATATTTGTTTTTTCTACACAAGAGCAAGGAATATTTTTCCATTTTATGATATCCTTTTCAATCTTCTCTTTCAGATTACTGTAGTTTTCAATATAGAGTTTTTTTACATCCTTTGTTATATGGATTCTTAGGTATTTTATTTTTTGAATTCTATTGTGAAAGGTGTTGTTTGTCTAATTTTTCTCTGAGTGAGTTTGTTATTCATGTACAGGAAGGCTGCTGATTTTTCAGTGTTGATTTTTATATACAGCTATGCTACTGAATTTGCTTATTAAATCTACCAATTTTTCGTGGAGTTTTGGGGGTCTTATATAGAGAGTATCATGTCCTCTATAAATAATGATAATTTAACTTCATCTTTTCCTGTTGTTAATCCTTTTATTTCTTTCTTTTGTCTGCTCTGGCTAAAGTTTTCAGGACTATGTTGAATAAAAGTTGAGACAATGGACATCCTTGTCTTGTTCCTGATTTTAAAGTGAAAGTTTTCAATGTTTGTCCATCTACTATTATGTCGGCTATGAGTTTATCATTGATAACTTTTATCAGATGGAGATATTTTTATCAGATTGAGATACAGATAAACTATTCCAAATTTCTGTAAAATTTTTTAAAAATCATGAATGAGTTCTAGACTTTGTCAAAAGCTTTTTCTGCATCTATTGAAATAATCGTGTGATTTTTGTCCTTTCTTCTGTTAATATGATAAATTATATTTAGTGATTTATATATGTTGTACCAGCCATGCATCTTGGATGAGTCCCAGTTGGTCATGGTGTATAGTCTTCCTGATGATTTCTTGCATTATTTTTGTCAGCATTTTATTGAGGATTTTTGCATCAATGTTCACCGGGGAAATTGGCCTTTAATTCTCTTTCTTATTTGAGCCCTTCTCTGGTTTTGGTATCTGGGTAATGCTTGCTTCCAGGATTGAAGTTGGGAGTCTTGGTTCCCTTTCAATTTATTGAAGAGTTTGAGAAGTAGTGATGTTAAGTCTTCTCTACATTTCTTATAGGATTCTGCAGTGAATCTGCCAGGGCCTTGGCTTTCCTTTGTTGGTAGGTTTTTTTTTATTTAAAGAGAAAAAAAATAGGAAAAAGATAGAAATATTACAGAACTTCAAGAAAAGAAGATAAACAGTAAGAAATCACTAGTTGATAAATTACATATTGTTCTTTTAGAAATAGTTATTCAAGTTTCAGAATTAAAGTACACAAAGTGGACACTCAAGCAGTGAGAGTGAAAACAGATCTGTTCAACAATCCAACAAGAACCTAGAAATATGGTTATCAATCCCACACACCTAAACATACATGCAGCTATACCTTTTATAGCGCTTCCTATTTCCTCTTTTTTTACAATATCAATTATACATTTTTAAAATTTTATTTAAAGAGAAGAAAAAAAACAGCAAAACAGAAAATAGTAGCAACAATACAGAATTCTAAAAGAAAGAAAGAAAAAGGAAAATGAGAAAAAGCCCCCACTAAGAAATCAGTAATTTATAAATTACATGCTGTCATCCTGGATGTAGTTGTTGGTAGGTTTTTAATTATCCTCAATTTTATTGAGTGATAATGGTTTATTTAGGATTTTTATTTTTATTTTATTTTATATCTTCTTGATTCAGCTTTGGTAATTCATATGTATCCAGTAATCTGTCTATTTTGTCTATATTTCCATCTTGCTAGAACACAAGTTTTCAAAGCAGGTATAGGCAATCTTCTGGATTTCTGCATAGTCCGTTATGATTTCAACCTTTTCATCCCTAATTGCCTGGATTTGAGTCTTATTTGTCCTTTTTTGGATAAGGTTGGATAAAAGTTTGTTGATTTTATTTAATCTTTCAAAGAACCAACTCTTTGATTCACTAGTTCTTTGTATCATTTTCTTGGCCTCAATTGTGTTAATTTCTTCTCTGACCTTTATAACTTACTCCTTCCTATAAGCTTTTGGCTTAGCCTGCTCTTCTTTTCCTAGAAGTTTGAGGTTCACTCTTTTTTTTAAAGATTTTATTTAAAGAGAAACAAAAGCATGTAAAGGGTAGAGATAATACAGAATTCCAAAAAACAAAGATAAACAATAAGAAATCACTAGTTAATACATTACATATTATCCTCTTAGAAATAGTTGTTCAAGCTACAAAATTAAAGCATACAAAGTAGATAAACAGTGAGTGTGAACAGCTATGCATGCATGAATCTCTATGTGTATTTCTATCCTTTCTGTATTAGAGGGAAAAACAAACCTTAGTAAGACAAAACAAAATAAATTCCTATAAAAACATGAAACCAAAAAGTTGTGTAAAACCACAGTACAAGGTGATCTACAATGATTACTGTGTTGTTTCTTATTATATTCAATAGAATGTCTATATCATCAGGCATAATTGAATATAGCAGTATAACTGAGTATAGAAGTAAATAACAATATTAGTAAAATAAAACATTGTAGACAGTATAAAACTTCAAAGGCAGGTAATAATCAAACCAGAGTGGATATTCTAGTGAATCTTGTCATCTTAAGTGCAGTTGCCTATACTCTCATACTTGATACTATCAATCATAACAGCTTTGAATAAAATCTATCAATACAAAACAGCGATCCAACAATCCAGATTCAATTATGATCAGTCATGGTAAAACAGTGTAGGTTTTACAGAGCTTTAGATTAAGTTAATAGTAAATTAAGGATGATTACCATACTATATCCTGTTATTTTCAGGATTACTGTCTGTGCCCTCAAATCTAGTACAGGTAGAATGACTGGAACAGAATATAATACATCTAAGCAGAGTGGTGTGAGTAATGTGGGTTTTAAATCCTGGTGCACTGTTCACAATATAGTGTTATTAAGGCCATCTATGTTAGAGTTTCTAGTTATACTTCTCTACCTCATTTATGCTATGCTACTTTTTTGCCTTTGTTTAGTTTTCTCCTTCATTCTACTGTCTGCCCCACTCATTGAGGCCTTTCTGCCACTGTTCCTAAAATCCTGGTATTTTTTCTCTCTCTCTCTAGAATGTCCTTCAGAATTCTCTCTAGGGTTGGATTGGTGGTCACAAACTTGCCCAGTTCCTCTTTGTCATGGAAGCATCTTGTTTATCCATTAATTTCTAGTGATAGTTTTGCAGGGTACATCAATCTGGGCTGGAGGCCACCTTCCTTCAGGACTTGGAAGACTTCACTCCAAGCTCTTCCTAATCTGATGGTCTGTGTCGAGAAGTCAGCTGTGATTCTGATGGGCTTACCTTAATAGGTAATCTGTTTCTTTTCTCTGATGGCTTTTACTATTCTATTTTTATATTGAATTTCTGGTATCTTCATTATTATATGTCTGGGTATAGCTCTGTTTGGGTTGTAGGTGGCTGGAGTTCTGTATGCCTCACACAACTGAATTTCATTTTCTTTTCCCATGCTTGGGAAGTTTTCCTTAATTATTTCCATGAATAGCCTTTGTAATTCACCTGTATGTATTCCTGCTTCTTCGTTCACATTTCTTATTCTTAAATTGTAGATTCTCTTGTCATCTTCTAGCCTTTGTACTGTTACTGTCTATTTCCTTGTTATTTTTAAGAGATCATTCCTTTCATGATGACACATTGCAAACTTGTCTTCAAGTTTTGATAGTCTATCCTTAGTTTCTTTTAAGGAGTTTTGCCAGCTTTCAATGGAGTTTTTAATTTCCTGGTAGTCTCTTTGAATCTGCTTCATGTATTCTATATTTTCTTTATATACTTTATCGACTGTTTCTCTCCTTTTTTTGTGTTCCTCCCTTCTTTCATCTGTATCATCCTGAGAGATGCTTCCTGAGAGCATTTCTTTTATTACTCTACTCATATCCTGCTTTACCTGATTTAATATTTCAGTTTTGAGCTTGTCTACAAGGTCACAAAGATACCTCTTAATGTCCATTGAAGCCATGTCTGGTGTTGCATGTTTGCCGCCCTCAGTCTCCCTTGTTTTTCCTTCTCCTGGATCATGGCTCTCAGGGTTCTGGGCTGGGGGCCTCCTCCTGCCTCTCTCTCCTGTCATGGCCCTGGCTTCCTCCACACAGTTTACAGTGCAGGTCCCAGCCCCCATCCCTGTTGGCCATGTTTCCTCCAAAGCACGCTGGCAAGAGAACTCTGCCCTCTCCTGCCTGCTCTTGTCACTGAGGTGTAAACAGGCTGCATAGGCCTGCCCCTCCCCACTGGGCCAGCCAAACTTCAGGGGCGATCACCCGGTTAGTGCTTGCTAGGTGCAGGGAATCGATTTGGGATGTCTTATTGGGTCTTGGCCAGGGGCGCGGCCCAGTCCAAGCAAGTTGCACAAATCTGCTCTGGGGAGGGAGCAACCAACCAAAGTCACTGTCACTCCCAGTTCAGGCTCCTCCTGCCCAATTCCAACATGTTGCCCACACCTGGTCATGCCCTTCCTGTGTGTGGGGGGGGTCTCACTCCCAGCACTGACCATGGATCAATGAAGGTTCCTCCACCTGCTCCGCTCTCCACTCTCTGTTGGGCTCACCAACCCCCAACTTCAGTGCTGCCACGCTTCCTGTGAGTGGTGGTGGGAACAAGTTTGGGCGGCTCTGCCTGCCAGCACGGATTCAAACTGGTGCAAACTTGGCAGGTCATCACAAAAACGCTGTGTCCCATAGTTTTTAGCTGTTTCAGTTGTAGTCCTGAAGTATTTGACGAGTTTTTTTTAAGTTTTAATTTCTTCCTGTGTCAAGAGGATCCATCTCCCTCTGTCTGGGTCTCTCCAGGGTGTTTTATTCTGGCATATGAATTGTTTCTCCTGGGAGGTTTTGTATTCTGTTGCTCACTGATTGGCCATCTTGTCTTCTATCTCGAGGTTCACTCTTAAATTATTTGTTTGTGCTTGCTGTATTTTCCTGATATGAGTATTGACTGCTATAAATTTTCATTTTAGGGCTACTTTTGTTGTGTCTGATAAATTCTAGTATGTTGTATTGTGTTATCATTTAATTATAGAAACTAATTTCTTCCTTAATTTCATCTGTGACCCATTGTTTTTTTAGGAGGGTGATTTTTAATTTCCATGTGTTCATAAAGTTTGTGTGGTTTCTTTTGCCATGGATTTCTAGTTTCATTGCACTATGGTCTGATAATATGCACAGAATAATTTCAATTAATTTGCATTTAATTAAGTGTGTTCTATGAGGTCTATTTTGGAGAATGCCCCAGGTGCGGATGAGAAAAATGCGTATTCTGATGTTGTGGAGTGGAACTCTCTGTAGACATCTAATAAGTCTATTTGTTCAAAATTTTGGTGGAGCTGGGGATATAGCTCAGTGGCATAAGTGCCTGCCTGTCAAGCATAAGGTCCCAAGTTTGACTCCTGGTACCAAAAAAAAAGTTAGGTTAAATTTTAGTAGTTTGTTGTTGGATTTTTGTCTAGTGGATCTGTCTTTGTGACAGTGGTATATTGAGATCCCACAATATAATTGTATTACTGCTTATTTGATTTTTTCTATCTGCTAATATTTGTTTTATGTAGATGGGTACATTAGTATGCTTGTAAATGAGTTAAGTACTTCTGGAAGGGTTTTGTGTTACTCAGATTTCTGTTGCTGTGTCAAATAGTTGAGTTAAACAATTTAGAGAAAGAAAACTTTTTGTATTATGGTTTAAGAGTTTTCAGTCCATTGTCAACTGGTTCCACTGTTTAGGCCTTTGGTGAGGCAAAGTATCACACTAGAAGGACATATCAGAGGGAAGCTGCTCACTCAAGACAGATGGAAAGAAGTGAAAGCAACAGACAGAGAGGAAGAAAGCAGGAACAAAACAAACATAGTACCCAAAGTTGTGTCCCCATGAGCCACTTCTTTCAATTAGGTCCCATCTATTGATTGTTTCAAGTGTGTTGAGGGTCAGATCATAATTATGATGTCATCAATGGATGAGTACATTGATAATAGTCAGCCCTTTTGTGATCCAGTCATCTTCCCAAAGCTCATTTTCTCAATATATGAGACTGGTGGGGAAAATTTAAAATCTCACCTATAATGCACTTAAATCAATTAGCAATTTCCTTTTGGGCAGAGGGACATTGGAAATTTTTACTTTATACATTATCACTTTATGTATATTACCTTTAAAATAAACAATGCATTCTTTTCTTTTATAACAAAGACTTTAAAAATATTTTATTTTACTTTATTTTTATTTTGAAGAGAATAAAACCAAATGAAATAAAACAGAATAGAGTCAATCAAAACAAACTGAGGAACATGGTACATGACTTTAAAACAAAATATAAGGGAATCAATAAAGGCTACCATAAAGCCTCTTGTTATCTTCAAAAGAATTGCCCATACCATCAGGCATAATAAATCAAACAAAATAACGTAGACTAAAACCAATAAAAACAAAACAATGGAAACAGTACAGGACTTCAAAACAAGATAATAGGAAAACCATAATGGGTACCATAATGCATCTTGTTATCTTCAAAGTAGTTGTCTATACCATCAGACATGATAGAATCAAACAAAAGAAAATAGAATAAAATCAGTCAAAACAAAACAATGAAAGCAATACAGGTCTTCAAAACTAACTAATAGGAAATAAAAAGTGGCTACTGTAATATATTTTGTTATCTTTGAAATAGAAGTCTATTTCATCAAATATAATAAAATTAGACAAATTGAAACAGAATAAAATCAAACTAAACAGAACAATGAAAACAAAATGGATTCCAAATCATGATAATAGATGAACAATGGCCACTACCTTCCCTTTTTAGACACTTGCTCCCCTTTTACTTTCACAGGATGTATTGTGCATTTTGAATCCCACTAACTCCTTCAGTTATTATACCAGGGAGACAACACCATATACACTTGTGTGACTCTGAAGCATTTCACCCATGAGCATGATTTCAAGTTGCATCTATTTATCTACAAGAGCCTCAAGGTTATCTTTCTTTATAGCTAAGTAGCTTTCCATTGTATGAAAGTGCCATGACTTTCTTAACCAGTCTGCAGCTGATGGGCAAGCTACCCCCACTTCTTTCTGGTTCCCTGCCACATAAAGCATTGTTCTCTCACCTTTGAATCTCAGTCTATGAACACCCTTTTGGGTTATATGTTTCTTGTATAAAGCATATTGATGGATGCTGTCTCCTGATCCACTCTGCCTGTGTTTCTTATTATTGGTGAATTGAGGCCATCCATATTATTGATTATGGCCAACATGCACTTCCTCATCTCTGCCATGCTATTTTCCTGCCATTGGTTGCCTGCTTTTCTCTACCTGGCTCAGTGAACCTCTTCTGCCACTGCTCTTGGAATCATGACTTTTTCATCTCTCACTAGAATGTCCTTCAGTATTTTTTGTAGGGTTGGTTTGGTGGTCATGAATTCCTTCCGTTGTTTTTTGTCATGAAAGTATCTTGTTTCTCCATTAACTTTGAAAGATAGTTTTGTAGAGTACATCAATCTCGGTTGAAGTTGTTTTCTTTCAGGACTTGAAATATTTCACTTCAAGCTCTTCTTGATTTTATGGTTTGTGTTGAGAAGTCTGTCATGATTCTGATGGATTTTTCTTCATAGGTGTCTGTTTCTTTTCTCTAACAGTTTTTAATATTCTGTTCTTGTGTTGAATTTCTGGGATCTTGATTACTATATGTCTGGGTGTAGATTTATTTTAGTTGTGACTAGTTGGAATTCTATATGCCTGACTTATCTGAATGTCATTTACTGTTCCTATGCTTGGGAATCTTTCTGAAATTATTTCTGTAATAGACTTTTAATGTCATTTGATCCCTGATTTTTCACTCACATTTATTTTTCTTAAGTTATATTTCTTTTGGTTGTCTTGCAGCCTTTGAATTGTTACTTCCTGGTTCCTTGTTATTTTTAAGAGTTCTTTCCTTTTGCAATCACAAGGTACAAACTTGTCTTCAAGGTTTGAAAGTGTATCTTTAGTTTCTTCCAAGCAGTTTTTCCAGCTTTCAATGGAGTTTTTAACTTCCTGGGTACCTCTTTGAATCTGTTTCATGTTTTCTAAGTCTTTTTAATATTCATTCAAAATTTCCCTCATTTTCCTATGCTCCTCTATTCTTCCATCTATGTCTTCTTTAGAGGTGCTTAGCAATTCTTTCACTGTGTTTTTCATTTCTTCTTTTACCTGAGATAGTGTCCTAGTTATTTTTTTACTCACCACTGAGACAAAATACCTGATGCCCAAAGTTGGGAAAGGAAAGGTTTATTTTTTATAGTTTTTGGAGGTTTTAGTCTATATTTAGTTGGCTCCAAGGCAGGGCCACAGCTTATGTCTGTTGCAATGGAAACTGGCAAGAGAGAGAGAGACATGCCTTTTTTCCCATTATATTATATCTTGGCTCTATCCCTAGGTCAGTATAGCACTCACACCCCCAATCTAAGCGCTGGACAATGGACCAATTGCAAATGCATAATACAAATGCATGAGGCTTGGGGGCCACTGACAAAAAATATGACAGTATTTCTGTTCTAATTTCTTTTATAGCCTCTTGAAGTTGTTTCTTTAATTCAGTTGCCATTACTTCAGAAACTTTGGGCATGGGACTCCCAATCTCTTCCATGTTTACATCTCCTGGACCAGCTCTGCTTAGGTTGGAGGCTAGAGACCACCTTTTGCTTCTTTATCTTGACATATTCCTAGGTTCTTCCAGACAAATGGATAGTGGGCTCCCAGGCACTTCCTGCATTGGCTGCAATTTCTCTGAAGCGAGACTGTTTGTTCCTTCCAGCCAGTGCTGGCTACAAGTATCTGATGGTGACCATTGGGTGCCCTGGTGCAGGGTTGTCTGCTGCTTTTGTCAGCCTGCTTTGTCTTACCTGTGGCTGGTGGAGTGCATGCAGGAGTAGGGATGACCACTGCTTCCTAGCTGGTTACAAGCAGGGATCTATGATAGTTGTCAGAGTGCACACAGGAGGTGGGGCTAGCTGCTACCTCCCTGCCAAGATGGTTAACAATAGGGAGCCCCCTCCAAGGCTGTTAGAGTATGCACAGGGGTGGGATTGGCTGCTGCCTCCAGGTCAAGCTGGCTAGGGTTAGGGTTAGGTTAACCTCTGTGATGGATGTTAGAATGTGCACAGGAGCAGGGCTCAGTCCAAGAAATTTCCACTGGTCTGCTCCCAGCTAGGAGCTGCTGGAGGGTGCCAGCTGCAGTTCTGGTTCTGGGATTATCCAGCTGAACTCCAAAATGGCTCCCAGCCAATTGCTGTCTCCTGCAGGAGGGCTGAGCCCTCTACATTCACTGCAGCCAATGCAGTCCTCTGCATCTGCCACTCTCCTCTACCACTGCATCTCTTTGCAGAAGTTTCTAGGCTCACCAGACACCACCATTACTGTGACCATGCATCCCCAGGTTCTAACAGCTCCTGTCTCACAGTGAGTCTGGCTCTGGGTGAAGGTGCCGCCAGCTACTGTCTTCTTCTTTGTTTCAGATTTTGATTTTTACTCTCTCTATGGGCTTCAGTTCTTGCTTTACATTCTTCCTGGATCCAGAAGAACCTTTCTTCCTTCTTGTCTTCTTGATTATGCTATATTCCAACATCTGGACTTTTTCTCTTAGAGAGGCTGTTTACACTGCTGCTTACTTCTCCACCATCTTTTTGGAAGTCGACTTTTTAAAATTTATTTGCTAAATAATTGTGTGTGTGTGTGTGTGTGTGTGTGTGTGTGTGTGTGTGTGTGTATGAAAGGTTCTTGCCCTAGTATAAATTACTGTACAATTATGGCAGTGGTCTAACATGGTGGAAGGCCAAAGCAGGAATGCTTACAACTTCCTCCTTCTTCTTCAGCCCTAATTCTAACTCTCCATCCTGTTTGTGCACAAAGAAAATTCCAATCAGTTCCTCACACATCATCAATGCCTGCCCCATGTGCCACTTCCAATCAGAGGTCATATAACCCTCTGCCTCTCAGTATCCAGTCAAAGGAGACAGCCCAACTGCAATGGGTTGTGTGCTTCTTTCCACATCCTCAATAAACCTGTTCTTTTTGTTTAGTAGTTTTTGCTTCTCTATTGTGCCAGAAAACTATATATATATATATATATATATATATATATATATATATATATATCAATGTGATTTTTTATTCATTGTTTTCATTGTGTGTCAGTTTCCCTTCAGCACAGGCACAGATGCCCATCCTGGCCATGTTGCCTTGTCCTGCAGTGGCTGGCTTCCTGGTTGAAGGGTGCCCTAATTACCTCTGGAGCAAGTCAGAGCATATCAGGGACAATACAAGGTGATATTTTGAAATAAAAACTATTAACAATATCAAGCCCTGGTAAAGATGTGGGTAAGTGGGTATGTCACATGTTTCTAGAAGAATCAAAAATAGTTCACTAATTCTGGAAAATAGTTTGGTAGTTCCCTATAAACATAGACTGAACCAAATGACCCAGTAATTCCACTTGAATTTTAACTCCAGTGAAATGAAAAATTGTGTCTGAGTACAGTGTTTTTATCATAATTACCCTAAATTGGAAAAAACTGAAATATCCTTCAGTAGCTGAATACATGAATAAACTGTAGCATATCCATACAATCGAATACTACTTGTGCTAAGATGAACTACTGATATACACAAAAACTTGGTGATTCTGGAAAGACATTATACTTGCATAAAAGAAGGCAATGTCAAAATAATACATGCCACATTACATCATTTATATGACATTCTGTAAAAGACAAGACTATAAGGATGGAGAACAGCTTATCAATTTTTATGGAAGGGAGGGAAAAGTTGTAACTGTTCTGTGTCTTGAGGTAGTGGTTGTTACAATGTGTTTATATATGTACAAAAATTCATAAAACCATACACTGCAAAAGAAAACATTTTTGAGTGATAATTTAAATTTAATGTTAAAATATTTTTCTAGTTAAAATCTTATTTTTTATTTTAAAAATTTTTATTAGCACATATTTGCAGTACATAATGATTGCATTCATTGTGGATAATTGGTGTGTATACATATCAGTATCGAATGTTAGGAAGCCCAGAGCAGTAATTGAAATCTCAAATATTTCCAGAGACTAAACAGGTAAATTTGTTATTTTATCCAGGTACAAGAAAAAAGGAATGCTAGTAACTATGTTTAATTACAAAATTTGTGTCTCAACTAATACATTCAACTACAATTAAAAACAAAACAAGACTGTACACACATACACTGAGGCCCACTTCTCTATTTGTTGTTCTTAGGTGACTTCATGTAATCCTCATACTTTAATGAACATATGAATAAAATCTTCTAATGTCTGTTACCTAGATCTCACTTTGAATTCCAAATCTATAACTTCATGTGAATTCTGGATATTGTTAACTATGCTTTCCACTGGTGGTTCAAAACTTAACATGATCAACAATGAAGTCATCTTTTTTTTTCACCAAAAACCTTGCCATCCTCTGGTGCTCATTAGCATGCCTTGCTTTTATAGTTTTACATAGTACTTTATTTTTTCATTATACTTCTCACAGGTTAGAACTACTTTTATTTATTTTGTTTATATTCTGTTTTTCCACTAGACTGTAACACAGACATGGGCAAGAACTGTATCTGGTTAACTTGTTATGTTAGTCAGCTTCATTGTTGGTGGAATTCAATAACTAACACCCACAATTTAAAAGAGGAGCAGTTTGATTTGGCTCACGGTTTCAGGAGATTCAGTCCATTATGGGCTAGCTTCAAAACAAGAACATCATGGTGAAAGGATCAAACCTGCTCAGTTCATGGAAGTCAGGAAGCAGAGAAGTATGGTGTCAGAGAGGAAGAGACCAGGTACCAGAGACTCCAAGTCTATGTTTCCATGATCTACTGAGACATACCTAGAAGTGTGATCCACCAATCCCTGAGGCAGATTCCAAAGCCAAAATGTTGACACTCCATGTAAACCACCACACTCACCATCCTATGTGTAGAACATGATACATACTTGCTATTCAGCAAATTTTAGCTGACTGACTACATGACACCATTTTATAATGACTTAATCCAGAAACTTAGGAATTATCCTTCCTTACTTGCCATGTTCTCACTCCTTAGATTTTACTTTCCCAGCAGCGCTCATATCTCTCTCCAATGTTCCTGATGGCTTTCTCTTGAAAGCTTATTTTCATTATGCAAAATTCCTAAAAATGAGTACTCTCTGACACTGCTGCTATAATAGCATATTCATTTACAGCATATTTTGAGATTAGTTTTGAATTTCTAATTTCACTGCAGCTTCTACCATACAATTTCCTACTTAAATGTGTTAATTTTGTAGTAAAAATGATCATTGTCAAATGCCTACTGTATGACAAGTAACAATATGAGGTAACAATATTGTTCTTATCATACTCTTAATGTAAAAAATGGGAATTCTATGCCCAAGAGGTCAAAAAACTCCAGAAATCACATAGCTGGTAACAAAGGCAAGATTCTTTTACTTGTTTACTTGTTTTACTTGTTTACTTGTTTGGCAGTTTTAGCTTTTTCCACACCATCATTACCTTGTTGGTACCTGCCTCATGTGACTAGCTCTTCATAGTATATTTTAAATATTTATACACATTATCTCATTAAATTTTATTTTATGCTCTGGGAATCTAAAGCTCAGATAGTAGTCCTCAACCTATATTATGGTATAAACTGGTAGAATTCAGAACTTCTGACACTTTCTATATCTCTTTATATTATATAATGGAATCCTTGCAAGTACTCTCTGGCCAGAATTTTTCTTTTTTTTTCTTCATAGTTTCCATAACACTTAGCACAAGTTAAGCAAAAAGTAGTTACTTATGTGTTTTTTGGTATTATGTTACTTAGCAGAATGCTGAGTTTTTTTTTAAACAGCTCCCTGACAACCTGGGTGGTAATAACTATCTCTTTAGTTTCTAAGAAAACAGAAATATCCTTAGATTAATATACTTACTTGGTACATGGCCAACACTTAATGACTTCTCATTTTTGAATCAACAATTTAGCATTCTCTAGTCTTTTTAAAAGGATTAAATTATTTCATTTATGATCTTTTTGTAAGCAACATTTTAATCTTTATCCTTCCATTAAAATACTAGTTCAGAGAATAGGAAAAAAACCTTTTCTATGTATCTAAGAACCATCAATAATTGTTCTCCTTTACAATATTCTTATATTCATATGCACAGTAAAGATGGCTCTTATATCAACTATTTATACTTCAGGTGGGAATTTTCTTTTAATTTGTAAGTACTGACACAACCACTGTTGCTACAAATGAAGCAATACTGAACAGTTTGGGGGAGGATTTCAGATATAGTGTCAAAGGTATAGTGACAATGAGTCAGGACTTTTGAAATGACCCTTCTTACTGCCAATATTGCTACAGAATCTCTTAGTGGAGAGCCAAGATCTCTTCCAGTATGCTGCTCAAAATGTTTGATTTCATTTATATTTGGGTGCCATTTTATTAAGTGGTTAACCTTGGACAGCATCTATCAAACATTTAATTTATTAAATCCAGATTGAAATACCTTTAGAAACCTTACTAATGTAAATATCCCAAGATGAAACATTTAAAAGAATCCGGTAATTGTTATAATACTAAATCATCTTCAAGAGGATGTAACAGTTGCCAGTATAGCATTAATCAACTCAAGAGTTAATTGTTAAAATGAAAGAGTAAAAACAATCCAACATTGCTTCTTCCTCTCCTTACAGTTTGGAAGAAGGACAAAGATGGTGATAAGTTCATTTTCATGGAATTTCAGAGCTAAAAAAGCTCTCAGAGATTATATATCCTCTTTATTGTAAAATGGGAAAAATGAAACAGTAGCAAATTTCTTATTAACAGTCATATCCCATGGCTCAGATACATGTTTTCTTCATTTTGAGAATGATCTTTATTATGTAAAATTATCTTAATTCACTGCTCACCCATTTTATACTTCTACAGAGTATATCAAGAAAAGAATGTGATGATGCTAAAGAGAATTTGTACAACTCATAAATATTGTTGCTTTATTCTGTACCATATTGCTGCAGAAACACAGGGCATGATTTTGAAAGTTCAATTCTAAGATAATTTCTTTCTTGGGCCAGGGATTTAGCTCAGTGGCATAAGCACCTGCCTGGCAAGCGCTAGGTTATGAGTTCGATGCCCAGTACCAAAAAAAAAAAATTTGAACATCAATAACAATAATTATGTCAGTGGTTGTCTTCTTTTCTTTTCATTTTTTTTATCTTTTTGAGACAGAGTCTCACTATGCAGTTCAGGCTGGGCTTAAGCTCATTTTGCAGCCCAGGCTGGTCTTGAACTCAATGATCTTTCTGCCTCAGCCTCCCGAGTGCTGGGATTACAGGCATGTGCCACCGCATCTGGCTAGCAGTTCTTTTCTAATTGTGGTCTACCTGATAAAAAAAAGTGGTTAAAAATAGGCTGAATACAGATAGGAGTAGTGCTATGTATAGGAGTGTGCATGCTATGAATGAGTGTACAACTAGATTATACAATCTACCACTGAATATTCTTATTCAATACTTTAAAGTGGAACATAAGTATTTTAAAATTTTAAATTTACAAAAATTCTGATAAGCTGACATGTTTTGAAAGCACTGAAATATGGCACTGCAATGTGTTTTAATGCTTCCCACTTACTCCGGGCAAAACCATACCTTATGCTCCAGAAAATAAGAATATTTAACCATTTTAAAGAGTACTACTCTCATTATTCTTCATAGAAATGCATATTTAAAACCACTAAAACCTGCTATAAAGTTTAAAATTAAAAAGATGGCAGAATGGGTGGTTCTAGCTCTCATAGTCCCACAGAAGCAATAATATAAGAACCATCCACTGATGAAAGTATCTTCTTGAGAGCTCTGACATTCAGACAGAGGTTGCAGTGCCCAGGTGAATCAAAGAAATGGAAAGGACACATTTAAGTGAATGAAAAAAATATGCTCACTTTACCCACATCTTATTTTAGGACAAATATGGAAACAGCATACCAATATGAGATACAGTAGAACTCACACTAACAGGGAACTTCACAGTGCCAAATGCCTATATTAAAATATAAGAGAAATCTCAAATAAAATTTTTTGCCTCAAAGAATTAGAAAGATAAGAAATCAAATTGGCAGAAGGAAGGAAGTAATATAGATTAGAACAGAAATAAATGAAATACAGTATAGAAAAACAATAGGGAAAACATCTAATAAACCTAGTTGATTATTTGAAAAGATAAAATTGACAATCCTTTAGCCAGACAAAGAAAACATATTTAAATAAATAAAAGTAGAAATTAAATGGAAGATATTACAAGTGAAGCCAAACAGGAAAATAGATCATGAGAGACAATTATAAACAATTATCTGTGAATTAAATGGAGTACCTAAAATAAGAGATAAACTCCCAGAATTATAACCTATAAAGTTGTAATCAAGAGGAAATAGAAAACCTGAACATATCAATAACAAATAAGGAAAATTAAGCACCAATTTACAAAGTTCTAACAAAGAAAGCTCAAGAACACAAGGATTTACTGGTGAAATCTACAAAACACTTAAATAAAAATTAATATCTATCTGAAAAATAGAAAAAGAAGGATCACTGCCAGATTCATTTTGTGAGTGCTACATGACTCTGATACCAAAGCTGGACAATGACACCACGAGAAAAGAAAACTACAGATCAATATCACTGATAAACATATCTCCAACAAAATACATTAAAAACATCATACACAATGATTAGGTAGGAATTATTACCAAGAGACAGAAGTTGTTCAACACACACAAATCAATTAATGTGAAATACCACATAAAAAGAATGAAGGATAAAAATTATATGATCCTCTCAATAGATGCAGAAACAGCACTTATCAAAGTTCAACTTTTATAATTAAAAACCCTTAATGAATTAGGTATAGAGTGAACTAATCTCAACACAATAATGACCAACCATGTTCAGTGGAGGAAAATGGTTAAGATTGTCTTCTAAGATCAAGAAAAGACAAGAATGCCCACTCTCATCTTTCTCAACATAGTATTTGAATTCCTACTCAAATTAGGCAAGAGGAAAAATCAAAAGAATCCAAATCAGAAAGAAAGAAATAGGCCAAACATCATGGTAAACATCTGTCATTCTAGCTACTCAGGAGCTAAAGTAGGAGGATTAAAAGTTCAAGGCTGGCAAAATAAAAATAAAAGGGATTGGGGATGTTGTTCAGAACTTCTTGGGTTTAGTCTTCAATACTGAAAAAAAGAAGTAAAGTTATCTATTTGCTAGTGACATGATTTGATATGTAGGAAATCCTAATGACACACAGAGATGCACAGAGCAATACAAAATTCAGTAGTTGCAGAAATAAAATTAACCTATAAAATCAGTTGTATTTTTATACAGCAAGAGCAAACTATTTGAAAAGGAAAAATTTAAACTATCATAATTGTAGTAGTATTTATATATTTATTTAATTCTTTTTTATTTAGGAGAAAAAAGACATGGAAAAGAAAAACAAAAAACAAAAGAGACAAACAAACAACAACAACAAACCCAAAACAATGACAGTATAGGTTCACAAAACAAGATGATAAGAATTTGACAATGGTTGTAATATAGCATATTGTTACCTTCAAAATGGTAGCTTAGATTAACAGCTAAAATGACTATACTAATAATAGTGTTTGTTCTTGGAAAAGAACAGTTAATAATCATAACATTAGATCAATTTTGCATGTCTATATTAGTATTTAAATGGCCAAGGATATATCCCAGTGCACAAGTGCCTGCCTGGAAAGCACAAGGTCCTGAGTTCGATTCCCAGCACCAAAAATGCAATATTTAAAGAATAATTTTTTCTATTTTGCTTTGCTCTGTTTTGTTATGTTTTGTTTTACTCTCTTTAAAATAAAAAAATAAAGAATAAAACACATAGGAATAAACTTAACCAGGGAGATAAAGTACTTGTACACTGAAAATTATGACACTCATGAAAGAAATTAAAACAGACACTATTAAATGGAAGGATCTGCCACAGCTGTGGACTAATAGAATTAATACTGTTAAAATGTCCAGTGTCCAAGCTGATCTACCTGTTCAAAGCAATTGTTATCAAAAGTACAATGGAAGTTTATACAAAGTAAAAGAACAAACTTAAAACTCATAAAGAACCACAGAATACCCTAAATTGTCAAAGCAAGAGCAAAGCTGGAAGTACCACATTCTGCTTTCATTACATATTACAAAACTAAAATAACCAAAACACTATTGTCCTTATTTACCCTTTCAGTTTCTCAAGCCAGAGAAACCATGCAATATTTAAGCATGTGTGTCTGATTTATTTCACTTAACCCAACATGTTTACTAGATACTATGTAATAAGAAGAAAATATTCAAATGGGAAGAGGAATGGGAGAGGAGGAGAGAAGGAAAGAAGGAAGGAACAGGGAAAAAAGAAAGTAGAAGGGAAAATGGAAACAAAACTTTATAAATAAGGGGAAGAGGGGTTGAAAGGAGGGGAAGACACTGGGGAAGAAAAAAGAATCAAGATATATCATGTACAGGTACAAATCCCCTATGATGAATATGATCATTTTGTGTATCTAAAATGTGCTAATAAAATGAATCTAAAAACACGATGGTACTGGTAAGATATATACAACAATGTAAAAGAATATTATACAGATATATAGACTAATAGAAAAGAATAGAGAGCCCAGAAATAGTCATACATAGTCAATTGACTTTCAAAAAAAGTTGCCAAGAAAAAAATAATGAAAAAAGTATAGTCTCTTCAATAGATGATGTCACTGGGAAAACTATAACCACATGCAAAAGAATGGAGTTAAGCCCTTATTTGACCCCATACATAAAAATCAAGTCAAAATTGGTTGAAGACTTAAAAATGAGTCCTGAAATTGTAAAATTCCTAGAAGAAAACACATGGGAAAAGCTTCTACACATTGAACTTCATAATGGTTTCTTGTATATGGTATCAAAAGCACAGGTAACAAAAGAAAAAATGAAAAAAATGATATATCAAATTAAAAAGCCTCTCACACCAAAGCAAACAATCAACAAAATTAAATGAAAATATATAGGATGATGGAAAACATTTGCATACCAAATTTCTGATAAGGAAATAATATTCAAAATATCTAAGGAACTCCTACAATGCAATAGAAAAGACATGAATAACTAAATTTTAAAAAGGACAAAGGATTTTATCAACAATATCACCAAAGACATACATATCACCAATGCAGAGTATGAAAAGGTGCTTTATATCACTAATTGAGGGACATGTAAATCAAAACCAGAATGACATGTCAACTCACAACTATTATGACAGCTATTTTAAAAAACAGATAACAAATATTATTGAGGATGTGGAGAAAAGGAAACATTTTTATGTTGGTAATATAAATTGACACATTAACTATGGAGAACAGTAGGATTATCCTTCAAAAACTTAAAAACAAATTACCATGTGTTCCAGAAATTCCACTTCTGTATACATATCCTAAAGAATTGAAATCATTATCTCAAGTATCTCTGCACTCTCATGTTTATTGCAGCACTAGTCACAATTGCCAAGATGTGGAAACAACTTAAATGTCCATAAATGAATGAGTGAATGAACATTAATAAATACATAGAATGTGATGTTATTCAATCTTTTAAAAAGAAGGAATTTTTTTCATTTGTAAAAATATAGATGGTGTTATGGTTTGTGTCTGGATGTTCCTCCCAAAGTCCCATGCAGTCATGCACTTTTCAGATGTGGTATTCTAGAGTTTGTGATTGATTCATGTCCATTGCTGGGATTATGGGTGTGAGTACTACATGTGCCTGCACACAAAATAAAGGAGGGAAAGAGGCTTGCTCTCTCTGTCTCGCTCCTCCCCTTAGGCTCTTGTTACTTTTGCTGTTTCCCACCACTGCCCTCTGACATGAGCTACCCTGCTTTGGACCTGGCAGATGACGGAGTGAAAACTCCACAAACTGTGAGCTAATAAACCTTTTCTTCTGCCATGACCCAAGCTGCTCCTGAGGTTCTTGGGGTGAAGGATGGCAAGAGGATGAGAAAAATAAGAAGTGACAAAGGTGGGGTCAGGTGGAGTCCTTATCTTCCTGATGGAGGAAAGTTACTGGCTCCTCACTGCAGGAGCATTCATTTAAACCTTTTAGCAACTTAATGTCACATGGCATCCTGTTGTTTTAGCAATCCACGGTTCAGATTGTTTTGGGGCCAGGTTTTCTCTGGTCTGAAGCAGCTTCTTCACATGGTTTGCCCCAGGTGCTCTTTTTTCTTGGAATGATCATGCTCCAGCCTTGCATATGTGATCAATTTCCAGCTTCAGTGTCTCCCAACATATCCATCTCTTTTGTTTTGTTGTTGCACAGATCTGTTGAAGCTGGAAGAGCTGTTGGGAGCACTCCCACAATTTAAACATTTTATAGTCTATTAATCTATAACAATAGATAGTTACCAATGTAGCCAACAACTGTCAGAAGGCGTTAGTGATTTGAGCTTCTTTTATAACCAACATAATACTTTAGCATTGTTTTACATACTTCTAGTAGTTATACATTTTCTGCAGGATGTTCAAGGCCAAGTTAAGGTGAGACCTGTTTTAAAAACAATCAATTTTTGTTATCTATCAAGGTCAGTTAAGTCTCTTCAGGAATACCTTGGAACCAGCTGTAGCACCTCTGAGTACTAGAACACAGAATGCAGACATAAATATACACTGGAAGAATCATAGCCTCTCCAATGAATGGTACTAGGACAATTGGTTATCCACATGCAAACGATTGCATCTAGACCCATAGCTCACAACATATTAAACAAAAATCAAAAAGCATCGATCATCTGAATGTTAAGAAAAAACACTTAATCTGCTAGAAGACAGTCTGTAAAACTCTTGATGTTATAGGCATAGATGAGGACTTTCACAACAGAAACTCAATTAAACAAGAAATAGTACCAAGAATCAACAAAAGGGACATCAAATTACAAAAGCTTCTGCACAGCAAATAAAACCACCACTGGAGTGAAGAAAAATCCAATAGAGTGAAGAGACAACCTAGAGAATGGGAAAAATATTTTTCCAGGTATTCCACAGACAGAGGACTGATATTTAGGACATATAAATAATTAAAAATTAGATATTCAAAAAAAAGACAATCAAAATATGGGCAAGTGAAATAAACAGACACTTCTCAAAAGAATTTCAAATGGCTAATAAATGCATGAAAAACTGTTCATCATATTTAGCCTTTGGAGAAATGCAAATTGAAACCACACTGAGATTCCATCTTACTCCAAAAGAATGGTTACCAATAAGCAATCAAATAACAAATGCCGGTGAAGCTGCAAGGATAAAGAAACCCTTCTATATTGTTGCTGGAAATGTAAACTAGTACAACTACTATGAAAATCAGTATGGCTCAAAAAACCCCACACAAAACAAAAACAAAATCAGTATGTAGATTCCTCAAAAAGCTAAAACTAAAAATTCCATTTGACCTGTTATTCCCCTTGCAGGTATCTTCTTGAAAGAGTTAAAGTCATCATATTATAGTGATGTGTGCACACCTTTGTTTATAGCAGCACAGTTCACAATAGGTAAATCTTGAAAGCAACCTAGGTGTACATCAACAGATCAATGGATAAAGAAAATGTGGTATTTATATACAGTGGAGCACTACTTTACCATAAAGGTTAAACTTGAGTCATTTTTAGGAAAATGCATGCACCTTGAGACCACAATTTTAAGTGAAATATACTGAACAGGCAAACTTAAATATTGCATTGTTTCTCTTATATAATAAATTCAAAATATAAAGGATAAAATAAAGGATAGATAATATGGAGTAGATTTTTCTCATATGTGAAGAGAATTAAGACATGAAGGATGAGGGATGGGAGAAGGTTTAAAAAATAATTGAGATATGTCATGAACGTGTATCAACACCCCATGAAGAATGTCATCATTTCTGGGGATTTAGTTCAGTGGCATAAGCACTTGCCTGGCAGGTGTAAGGTCATGAGTTATATCTCCAGTACCAAAAAAAAGGTATAAGGAATGTAATCATTATGTATCAGAAGCATGTATTAATAAAAAATTAATTTAAAGTGTTTTTATAGAGCCAGGCATAGTGACACACACCTGCAATTCCAGCACTCTGGAATCCTGAAGCAAGAAGATTGCAAGTTGGAGCTCAAGTTTGGCAACTTAGCAACTGAGACCCTATCTCAAAACTTAAAATCTAAAAAGAAGAACTTTGGATGTATTTCAATGTGCAGGCCCTAGGTTCAATTCACAGTTCCACAAAATGAAAATAAAATTTAAAAATAAAAATATATTTCTTAAACATAAGACATACATGTTTATTACCATACAGAAACATAAAAATCAATTATATCTTAAAAGCAATGAAGTAAACTTCATAACATATTTTACAGTACATTTGTTTATTTACTTATTTTGTCATCTTGAGGATTGACCTTGAGATCTCATACATTAAGCAAACACTCACTCTACCACTCAGTTATATCCCCAGCCTAGTATAGGTTTTAAAAATAATATTTTTGATCATAACTGAACACAGTATAAAACAAAGAGTACAAAGTAACTGAAATGTCATAACTGTTTAGAATATGACCCTTCCCAATGAAGGTAATTTTACAAATATATAAAAATATAAGTGGTTTACAATATAATGAATTTTAAATGAATTTCTCTAGAGAAATAAATTCATAGAGATGGAAAAATAAAGTAAAAGTAGTGTTCTAAAGAGGTGAGTCCTAAAGCCAACACTTTCTCAGAAGTGATCAACCAAGTATGGTTGACCTTTAGCTTCTGTTGTGAAGAGTGCACCGAACATGGGAGACAGGCTATAAATACTATGGCTTATCCAAAATTGACGGCTATTCTGATAGGATAGCTACATTTAGCTAGAAGTCCAAAAATCTTCACTATCGTTGTAAAAGTAAACAGAAAGGGATAACAAAAACAAACAACTCACATACTTAATCTGAACTTTGGGGAGAGAAAGGAGAGAGAGAGGGAGAGAGAGAGAGAGAGACCCAGAGACAGAGACAGAGACACACAGAGAGACAGAGTTGATTCCTGAGGAATTTTTAAACAAAATGTGATCCTCAGTGTAGGTTTGGGGTCCAAGACACACATCACATGTGAGATCCCTCAAAACCACAAGTCCTGACCAGAATATTTAACTTACAGTTGTCTCATCCCAGAGGTGCCCATAATAAACCAGCAGAAGCAAACCCAAATCTTCTCTGAGGGAATGTAGTGTCAATCAAAGGAAAAAATTTTACACACAAATTTCCAAGAAACATGTGCACCTAAAGTAAAACATCACAAAATCACTGATGGAAATAAGGCAGCATGATTCTGAGACAGGAAAATCCAGCACTGGATTGACTTCTATAGTCCCAGATTTCAGGTCTTTCCCAGCATAAGGGCAATACCCCTGGCTCCATGGCCTAGACCATCACTCATAAACATGGTCTCCAGGTGTGCCTAGTGCCAGGTTAGTCACTGAAATCCTATTGTTCAGACCAGCTCTAACAGATTCAGGGTCCAGGCCCATTCCAGAAGAATGCAGTTCTGAACTGCTTTATGTACCCAGGCTCTAGACCCATACTTAAAACTCAAGTTCCAAATTGGCCCTTACAGTTCTAGGATTCAAGCCAGTTTTCATGGGCCTAGTCTTCAGTGTAGCACCCATTCAACCACCACCAGTCCCCAAAAAGCCAGGCATGAGTCTAAGCCTCATTTAAGTCAATGATAGAAAACCTTTTAGAAATGAGTGTCCAAACCAAAACTCCAAACCCACTTAATTATCAAAAAGTGTGACATGGCAATTAAATTTGACTACTAAAGTTTTAGTTTAGAAAAAACAACTCATACATTAACATCTATTATTCTTAAAAAAGAAGCAAATAGTATGTGTGCTGTAGGTTCACTACTACTGCTCTAGATCATTGTCTGTACTCCTAGGATGCAGAATGGGGCCCATGGACACAGGCTACACACTTGTGCCACCAACAGACTGGCTGAAAGCTCTGGTGGACCCAAAGTTCAGGTTTGCTCTAGCAGAGATAGAGAACATATTCACTTCAGAAAATATTCTGCAGAGCTAGACTCCAGGTTGACCCTTGTGGATTCAGGACCCAGGCCTGACCTCAGGCTCCAGGTCTCCAGAGTAGATATAGGAAGTAGGACCATGTTAGAACATAGCCAGCATCTGAAGACATAGACAAAAGACCTCCTCAGTACTCCTGATAGAACCAAGTTTAGAACATCAGAGGTATAAGCTTCAATCTCACCTTTGCAGAACCAGGCTTCAGCCCCAACCCAGAGAGATTCAATCAATAGGTTCAACCAATATTTCCAGGTTACAGGGTCAACACTGTGGACCAGAAGTAGTCCAGCCCCATTAGCTGCTGACCAAGGCATAAAGACAACCTGTATGAGACTCCTGCAGAAAACTTGCCCATGCAATGGAAAATGGCCTGCCCAGAATCTCTGGTTGGACTTACTGGTAAAGTTTTCCCAGGCAAAGCTGCACTGCAAAGACTGGAATAAATCTACATTCATTTAAATGTACAAATGCCAATGAATGGACCCAACAATCAAGAACAATCAAAGAAATGTAATACCATATCACCAAAGGGACAAAATAAAGCATAAATGATTTACCCTAAAGAAACAGATTTATGAACTTACTAGAAAATAATTAAAAATAATTGTATTAAGGAAACTCAATAAACCTAAAGAAAATATGGAAAAGCATTTTAACCCAGGAAAGCAATAAATGGCCAAAATGATAAATTTAACAAAGATTAAAATTGTGAAACAAAACATCTCTGAGGCCTGCAGGAACGAGTAGTCTGCATCTAGTGACCTACAATAATCAGGGAATGCACACTGAGGCCCACAGGGACTGAGAATCTGTGCCCTGTGAATTGCCCACACCCAGAAACTATGTATGAGGTCCATGGGGACCAGGTGTCCATGTCCAGCAGCCCACTGTCATTTGAGAACACTCACTGAGGCCCATAGGGTTTTGGAGTCTCCACCCAGCAAACTGCCCACACCCAGGAATAATCTCTGAGGCCTACAGGGACTGGGAGTCTGTAGTCAGTGACCAGCAGTCATCTGGGAACCCTCAGTGCAGCCCACAGGGACTAGAAGTCCACCCCAGTGACCTGCCCACACCCAGGAACCATCTATGAGGCCCATGGGGACTGAAAGTCTGCACTCAGTGACCTGTAGTCATCTAGGAACCCTTGGTGAGGTTCCCAGGGATTGAGATTTTGCACCTTTTGTGGGTTTGAGTAGACTGCACCTAGTGACCTTCATTCAACAAGGGGAACCAGACCAGTCAAAGGGGGAGCCAAGCCAGCACCATGCCGTGAGGTGAGTTGCAGCTCACCAGGGCCAGCCCAGAAGGATTTGGGACCATCAACCCCAGAGGCTGGTTGCCTGCCCAGCCCCCTTGGGTCATTGGACTAGGCTCCAGAGTTTCTGGGGGCTTGAATGGACTGCACCCAGCGACCTTCATTCAACCAGGAGAGCTAGGCCCACTGAAGGGGGAGCCAAGCCAGTGCTGTGCCATGAGGGAAAGCTTTGGAAAATTGCTGGAAACACAGAAATACAGGAAAATGATAAAACAAAAGACCAAAATGCAATCTCAAACCTGTAGCCTAGCCCAAGAAATAGGAGCCATGTACATAGAAGAAACTATTACACATACACCTGAAATGTATGAAATGATATCAACTGAAATAAAGAAGCAAGTACAAGAAGCTATGAGGGAACTGAAATCAAAAATATTCTCCCAGGTAAAAGAAGAAATGAGAAAGTAGTGAAAGAAATACTGAATGTATCCAACAAAGACACAGCTAAACAATTAGAGGAACAAAGCAAAATGATAGAATTCCTGAATGAACAGTTTAAGAGACAAACAGAATGCATTAAGCAGATTCAAAGAAATACACAGGAAATCAAAAACTCTATTGAAAGTTGCAAAAACCTCCTCAACAAAAGTGAAGATAGAATCTCGGACCTCGCAGATAAGATTCCAGCTAGTGAACAGGAAAGGAAAGATCTTCTAACAATAACAAGAAATCAGGAAATAAAAATTCAACAGCTGCAAGATGATGCAAAGAAAAACAATATAAGATTAATAGGGATAAAAGAAAAAGAAGGAGAAAACACAAATTATATCAAGAGGCTATTTGCAGAAGTAATAGCTAAAAACTTCCCAAACATGAGTATGGAAACTGACATATGGATTAGTGACACATAATGAACTCCAAATAGCCATAACCAAAACAAAACTACACCCAGACATATAATAATCACCATCCCAGAAATCCAACATAAGAACAGAATATTAAAAGCTGTTAGAGAGAAAAGACAGGTCACCTATACAGGAAAACCTATCAGAATCACAGCAGACTTCTCAACACAAACAATGAAGTCAAGCAAAGCATGGAGTGAAGTTTTTCAGATCCTTAAAGAAAATGACTTCCAACCCAGGCTGCTGTACCCTGCAAAACTGTCCTTCAAAATTGATGGAGAAATAAGATACTTCCATGACAAATAACAGCTGAAGAACTTCATGATCACCAAACCAAACCTACAAAGAATACTGAAAGACATTCTAGATACACATAGGAAAAAACCACTAAGCAAGACAGACAAACAGAATGGAAAGCTAAAATACAACATCAGAAAGATAACATGTCAACAATAAACCAATATATGGCAGTTATAACCATTAATGTAAATGGCCTCAATTCACCAATTAAAAGAAACAGACTGGGAGAATGGATCAGGAAACAACATCCAACCATACGCTGTCTACAAAAAACCCATCTAACCCAAAAGGAAACTCATAGACTGAAAGTCAAAGGATGGAAAACAATATTCTATGCAACAGGAACTCAAAAAAAAAAAAAGCTAGGGTAGCTATTCTGTTTGTAGACCATGTGAATTTCAAACCAAGAATGGTCCAAAGAGATAAAGAAGGTGACTACATACTAGTTAGGGGAAAACTGCAAGAGGAAGAGATAACAATCTTAAATATATATGCACCAAATTGCAGAGCACCCAACTACACAAAGCAAGTATTAACAAAAATGAAAAATCAAATAGGCAATAACACAATTATAACAGGAGACTTTAACACACCATTGACACAAAGGGATAGATCAACTAGAAAGAAAATCAGCAAAGAAATAACAGAACTGAATCACACCTGTGAACAAATGGATTTGATAGATGTATACAGAGTGTTCCATACAACAACATCAGCATATACATTCTTCTCAGCAGTACATGGGACATTCTCTAAAATAGACCATATACTAACCCACAAAACATATTTATGTAAATGCAAAAGAATTGAAATTATCCCATGCATGTTACTGGATCATAGTGCCATGAAACTGGAAATTAATGATAAAAGCAACTGCAAAAACCACACAAACACATGGAAATTAAATAATACACTCTTGACCAATCAGTGGGTCACAGAGGAAATTAAAGAAGAAATTAAACAATATCTACAAGCAAACTAAAATACAAATACAACTTACCAGAACCTGTGGGATGCAATAAAAGCAGTCCTCAGAGGAAAATTTATTGCACTGAGTTCCCACATTAGGAAAAACAGAACAAACAGAAATAAGCAACCTGATATTACACCTGAAACATCTAGAAAAAGAAGAGCAAGCCAAGCCCAAAGCCAAAAGAAGGGAGGAAATTATAAAGATCGGAGCAGAAATTAATGCAATAGAGACTAAGAAAACAATTCAAAGAATCAATGAATCAAAGAGTTGGTTCTTTGAAAGAATAAATAAAACTGACAAGCCCCTAACCAACCTAATTAAAAAAAGGAAAGAAAAGACTTAAATTCATGCAATACAGAAAGAAAAAGGAGAAATCACTACTGACCCTGTGGAAATACAGAAGATCATCAACAACTATTTTGAAAACCTCTACTCTCATAGGTTCAATAACACAGAAGAAATGGACAGATTCCTAGAAACATATGAACCACCAAAGCTGGATCAAGAAAATGTAAAACTGCTGAATAATCCAATTTCTATTAATGAAACTGAAATTGTAATCAAGTCCCTACCAACAAAAAAAAGCCCAGGCCCAGGCAGATTCACTGCAGAATTCTACAAGAAATACAAAGAAGACTTAATGCCAACACTCCTCAAACTCTTCAATGAAATTGAAAGGGAAGAAATTCTCCCTAAGTCATTCCTGGAAGCAAATATCACTATAGTACCAAAACCTGAGAAAGACCCAACTAAAAAAGAGAACTACAGGCCAATCTCCCTAATGAACATAGGTGCAAAAATTCTCAATAAAATATTGGCAAACAGGATGCAACAAATCATCAAGAAGATTATACACTATGACCAAGTGGGATTCATCCCAGGCATGCAGGGATGGTTCAACATACATAAATCAATAAATGTAATCCACCATATCAATAGAGCCAAATGCAAGAATCACATGATCATTTCTATAGATGAAGGAAAAGCTTTTGATAAGATCCAACACCCATTCATGATAAGAACCTTACAGAGAATTGGAGTAGATGGTCTTTACCTCAATATGATAAAGGCCAGCTATGACAAAGCAACAGCCAGTGTCATATTAAATGGCCAAAAACTGAAAGCCTTTACCTTAAAATCAGGCACAAGACAAGGATGTCCATTATCACTGCTCCTATTCAATATAGTACTGGAAATACTAGCCAGAGCAATTAGACAAGAGAGGGAAATAAAGGAGTAAAGATAGGAAAAGAAGAAGTTACATTATATTATTTTCAGATGACAGGGTACTCTACATAGAAGACCCCCAAACCTCCATTGAAAGTCTCCTAGATATAATAAATAAATTCAGCAAAGTAGCTGATACAAAGTCAATACTCAAAAATCAATAGCATTCTTATACACTAACAAGAATATCACCAAGAGAGAAATAAGAGAAGCCACACCCTTCACACTAGCATCCAAAAAAATGAAATAATTAGGAATTATTCTAACAAAAGGTGTAAAAGAGTTGTACAGGGAAAATTATAATATCCTGAAAGAAGAAATCGAATAGAACCTCAAAAAATGGAAAGACATCCCTTGTTCATGGATAGGAGGAATGAATATTGTAAAAATGGCCATTCTCCCAAAATTGTTATACACATTCAATGCAATCCCAATGAAAATACCACTAACATACCTCATAGATCTAGAGAAATCACTCCTAAAATTCATCCAGACCAGAAGAGACCTAGAATAGCAAAGGCAATTCTAAGCAGCAAAGCCAAGGCAGGATACATCACAATCCCTGACTTGAAGTTATACTACAAAACTACTTTAATAAAATCAACATGATATTGGAATAAAAGCAGACCTGAAGATCAATGGAATAGATTAGAAGATACAACTACAAACACACTCAACCACCTTATCTTTGATAAAGGGGCCAAGCATGTTCACTGGAAGAATGATAGTCTCTTTAATAAATGGTGTTGGAAAAATTGGTTATCCATATGCCAAAAACTAAAATTAGACCCATGCCTATCACCATGTACTAAACTAAAATCCAATTGGACCAAGATCTAAATATTAAAACAGAAACACTAAATCTGTTGCAAGACAAAGTAGGTAAAAACATTGAAAACATAGGGGTAGGTAGAGAACTCATGAACAAGAACCAAACTGCATGGGAAATACTTTCCAGAATCAATAACTGGGATCATATCTTATTAAAGAGTTTCTGCATGTCCAAAGTAATCTCCAGCAGAGTGAAAAGAAAACCTACAAACTGGGAAAAAATCTTAGTGAACTGTCCCTCAGACAAAGGACTTCTGTCAAAACTTATAATGAATTAAAAAATCAGACCCATGAAATTCAAAGACCCAATCCAAAAATGGGCATCCAAGATGAACACACAGTTCTCAGATGAAGAAATACAAATGGCAAATAAATAGATGAAAAAATGTTGATCATCATTGGTCATTAGAGAAATGCAAATTAAAACCACACTGAGATACCATCTCACTCCAGAAAGAATGGCCAGGTTCAACAAAACTACCAACAACAAATGCTGGAGAGGCTGTGGGGAAAAAGGAACTCTTCTGCACTGTTGGTAGACTGGTGCTACCACTGTGGAGGTCAATCTGGAGATTCCTTAAAAAGCTGGGGTTGGAGGTCCCATTTGACCCAGCTATTCCACTCTTATGCATATTCCCAGAAGATCTGAAAACATCTTTCCACAGTGATATATGCACACCCATGTTTATAGCAGCACAATTTGTAATGGCAGCACAGTTTGTAATAGGAAACAACCTAAGTGCCCATCAACCGAGGAATGAATAAAAAAATTGTGTTACTTTTATACAATGGAGTACTACTCAGCTATAAAGAATGATCACATTGAGATATTTATAAATAAATGGATGCATCTTGAATCTATACTCATAAGTGAAATAAATCAAGCTCACATTTATAAATACCATATAGTCTCCCTAGTGTAAGAAATGGTAAGAGTACAGAAGATTTTATGGAAATCATGGTTCACCATTATACTACTTTGTTGTCTTATGTCTTCATTTATTGGTTCAAATGGTTTTATTCTGTTTTGTTTGATCTTAATATATGATCATATGAATAGTTACTTTGAAGACAAGACAGTATGGTAGCCAGTGTTGATTTAATATCATCTTCCTCTGAAGTCCTACCATGAGTTTGTTTTTCTATTACCATTTGTTCTATCACATTGTGTTTTATTGGATTTTAATATGTATGATAGTAAAAACAAAATTTTTATGGAAAATGAGATAATATAGCAGCCATTGTTCATCTTTGGTTATTTGGTTCAGAATGTCTTGGAATACTTCCATTCTCTTGAGTTGTTTATTCTACTTTGTTATGTTTGTATTATTGTGTGTAAAGCTAAGCTCAACTATTTCAAAGAAAGAGACATTATGATAGCTACTGTTAATATCCAATTGTCTTGTTGTGAGGTGCTGTGTTGCTTACATTGTTCTGTTCTGATCTGCTTAGATCTGTCCTCTTTTGTTTTATTCTCTTAAAAATAAAAAAATTAAAAAAAGATTTTGCACCTAATGACCCACCCACACCTGAGAACAATCTCTGAGGCCTGCAGGGACCAGAAGCCTGCACCCAGTGACCCACAGTCATCTGGGAACTCTCAGTGAGGCCTGTTGGGATTGAGAGTCTCTGGCTAGCAACCCACAGTCATCCAGGAACCCTAGATGGGGCCTGGAGGAACTGTGAGTCCACCTCCAGTGACCCATTCATACCCAGGAGCCATCTCTAAAGTCTGAGGGGACTGGGAGTCAGTACTCAGTGACCCACAGTCACCCTGCAACCCTCAGTGAGGCCTATAGGGATAGGGAGTCTGACCCCAGTGACCCACTCACACCAGGAACCATCTCTGAAGCACGTGGGGACCAAAAGTCCATACCCAATAATCAGCAATCATTCAGGAACCCTTGATGAGGCTCACAGGGACTGGAAGTATGTACCCACTGACCTACCCACACCTGGGAAACATCTCTGAGGCCCGTGGGGACTGGAAGTCTGTGCCAAGTGAACCCTAGTCATCTGAGAACTCACAGTGAGGCCCACAGAGATTGGGAAGCTACCCACCACACCTAGGAACTCACAGCCAATGGCAACCCTAGTGAGGTACACTCTTGAATGGGCTGCCAGTGCAGGAAGTAAGGAAGACTTGACATCTGGCTAATTTGGAGGACCACAGGAAAATGTCAAAATAAAGTGCACTCTCAAACTTCCAGCCCATCCAGAACAAGTACAAGAGACATAGATATGGGTGAACTTGGAAATTACACCCCTGAAATTTATGAAATTATAGCAACTGAAGTAAAGAAACAACTCAAGAAAGCTGTAAAGAAAATCATATCAGGAATAATCTCTCAGGTAAAAACAGAGTTGAAAAACATAATGAAAGAAAAGGTGAGTATATGCAAAGAAGACATAAATTAAAAAAATAGATGAGCATAGGAAAGTGATGGAAACCTTTGAATGAACAGTATGCAATTAGAATACATGAAACAGATTCAAGGAGATACCCAGGAAATGAAAAATTCCATTAAAAGTTGACAAAACCACATTAATGGAATTGAAGACAAACTCTCACCCTGAAGACAGTATTGTAACTAGTGATCATAAAAGGAAAGATCTCTTAAAGATAACAGGGAATCAGGAAATAACAATGCAACAGCCAATAGATGATCTAAAGAGAAACATAAGACTGATAGATATCAATGAAAATGAAGGAGGCAACATTAATGATATAAAAAGAATATTTGTAGATATAATAGCAGAAGCTTTCCCAAGCATGGGAAGAGAACCTCATGTACAGATAAGTGGGGCATACATAAATCATTTAGTCAAAACCAAAATAAATCTACAACTTGACATATAATAATCAAGATCCAGAAATTCAGCAGAAGAACAGAATATTAACAGCTGCTAGAGAAAAGAAACAGATCACCTATAAAGGAAGGCCTATCAGAATCATGGCAAAGTTCTCACCACAAGGCATAAAGGCAAGAAAAGCATGGAGTGAAGTACTTCATGTCCCAAAAGAAAACAACTTCCAACCCAGATTGATGTATCCTGCAAAACTATCTTTCAAAATCAATGGATATATAAGCTACTTCTGTGACAAAAAACAACTGAAGAATTTCATGACCATCAAAATAAGCCTACAAAGAGTACTAAAAGAAATTCTAGAAAGTGATAAAAAAGACCACAATTCCAAGAACAACAACAGATGGAAACCAACAAGCAGGACAAGTAATTAACCAGGGGGATAAAGTAGGGAACCAAAAGCAGGAAGCTAACATAACAAAGATTAACCAACACAGATCAGTTATAACCATTAATGTAAATGGCCTGAATTCACCAATCAAAAGAAACAGACTGGCAAAGTGGATCAAGAAACAAAATTCAACAATATGCAGTATACAAGAAACACATTTAACTCAAAGGGAAATTCATAGACAGAAAGATAAAGGATAGGAGACAATACTCCATGAGATAGGAACCCAGAAAAAACAGGGGTAGCTATTCTTTCTTCAAACAATTCAGACTTCAAACCAAGAACAATCAAAAGAGATAAATAAGGTCACTACATAATTGTTAGTGGAAAACTTCAAGAGGAAGATGTGACAATCATAAATATATATGCACCAAATATGGGTGCACATAACTATGTAAGACAAATATTAATATAGAAGAAAAGTCAAATAAGCAATAGTCCAATAACAATGAAGAACATTAATATCACATTGTCACAAAGAAACAGATCAACCAGACAAAAAATCAGCAGACAAACAACAGAACTAAATCAAACATGTGAAGAAATGGACTTAGACATGTGAGGTGTTTTATTCAACGTCAGGATACACATTCTTCTTAGCTGCATATGACACATTCTCTAAAATAGACTATATACTAGCCCATAGAACATGTTTAAGTAAATGCAAAGGAACTGAAATTATCCCATGCATATTATCTGTCCATAGTGCCATGAAATTGGAAATTAATGATACAAGAAACTGCAAAAAATTCCATAAACATATGGAAATTAATTAGCACCGTATTGAACAACCAATGAGTCAGTGGAATTAAGAAAGAAATGAAATAATATGTACAATCAAACAAAAATTAAAATACAACTTACAAGTAGGATACAGTGAAAGCAGTCCACAGAGGGAAATTTATTGTGGTGAATGATCAAAAATAATGTAATGTTACCACTCAGACTTCTAAAAAAAGAAGTACAAGTCAACACAAAGCCCAAAGAAGAGAGGAAATTATAAAGATCAGACCAGAAATTAACACAATTGAGACTAAGCAAACAATACACAGAATTAGTGAATCAATGAGTACATGGGTCTTATATTTTCCAGGTCACTGTTTGATCCAAGTTTGCTGCTAGAACTACACTCATCATATGTAAGCTCCTAGAAGCAGGAAGAAAGAAAGAAGAAGAATCTACAGGAAAGCAGAAGGGAAAATCTGTAAGTAAGCTAAGTTAGCTTCCTTTAAGTCACCATACCTGAAGTCTCACACAGTTCTCCTATTATAAATTATCATCCAGAGGCACATAATAACAAGGTGCAAGAGTCTAAGCAAAGTCTGGGATGATATAACAATGGATAAAGAGATTATGGATATTTGATAGGCAACTAGCATTCTCTGACATAAAGAAGCAACAGAAAGGAACTAAAGAAATTAAAAAAGACAATTTACAGGAAATTTAAAAATCCAAGTGACTAAAAAAATGTGTGGAACTATGCTCACACTTACTGATTTACAGCAAAATTTTTAAATGAGATATTACTTTTTGCCATATATTATAAATTAATAGTAATAATATCTTTGATAACAGAGTTGTACAGAAAAGGGTACTTTCATGCATTTCTGGTAGAAATATAAATTATGCCTGCCTTTTGGGAAAATATTTGGCAGCATCCATTTAAATAAAAAAGTATCTTCGACTCATGAACCTTGCTTCTTGAAAGCTATCTTATCAAAACACATGTTTTAGTACAAGAATGCACATATACATGTTTATTTCACCTTACAGTGAAAAATATACAAAATTAAAACTAAACTACCACTTAATTATAGAAGGATAAATCAATTATAACATATCCATTATTCATTCATTGTGTGTGTGTGTGTGTGTGTGTGTGTGTGTGTGTTTGAGACAAGGTCTCACTATGCTGTTCAGACTACCCTTGAACTCATTGTGTAGCCCAGGCTGGCCTTGAATTCTTGGCAATCCTCCTGCCTCAGTCTCCCAAGTGCTAGGATTAAAGGCATGTGCCACCACACTGGGTAGAATAAGATATAGTTTTTTTCAATGACTTGGTAGGATTTTTATAAGGTATTGAAAAGCAAGAGACAGGAAACTGTGTTTAATATAATCTCATTTTATGAGTTTATATTCATGTATCTCTATATATAGCTGTTTAAATATTATATACATAAGCATGAAAAATATGTAAAGAATATGTAGTATTTTTTCACATTGATTCTAGGGTGGGGAGTAGTGTTGTGAAGACAAGGAGTGTGAAGCCCAGTATTTAAAGGATCAAACTGCAAAAGAAAAGAATGTATAATACAGTCATATATGTGCATTTATTTAAAAATAATAAACCCTGTCCCATAGAAATTGGGGACCAATTTATGTTTCAGATACTAATCTAATTAAGATCAAGACACCCTGTCCCTTCTTTTAGGTTCTGCTTTGTTTCTATTTCTATCTCATTAGGAAGGGAAAAAAAATAGGATGAAAAAAATGGAGCTTTTCATCCACTAGATGGCAACAAATTACAAGATTAAGACAGCAGTGTATTTACTACAGATGGGGCATAAATTTAGAGTAGGATCAGCAAGCAAAATGCATTAAGGGTACATCTGAACTATTAAGCCATACCATTATTCAATGAAATATCCAGAAGAGATTTTTAACATATATGTTTCCACAATATTTTCAATGAAACTCTAGCTTGACACTTACACCATTGCTGCCTGAAGGTAGAATAAAACCTATAGACAAAGTTCTGGAGGTATGTAAGAATCATGTGGTTTTTTTTAAAAGCAGATGTCCTGGTTCACTCAGAACTTCCAAACAGAAACTATAAGGATTCAACCATAGTCTTTCAATTGAATGTTGATGAGGAGCCTGTTAATGACAGATTTCAATACTAAAAATTAGTTCTCCTAATTCACTTTTGCATTATTATTTTCTTCCCTTACATGACAATGCACCTGATAAGAGCAAGTGGGTAACAGGGGTGGGAAGAAACATGACCATGGGTGATTATGCACAAGTTTGTTAACTCGTCAGATATTTATTGAAAACCACTATATGATACACAGTGTTCTAAGCAGTAGCCACATTCATCTTATATGATATTGAGAAATCTTGGTAAGAATGTAAATGTGAGGAAGCAAAAATATCTGGATATCATAAGGTAACAATGAATGTTGTATACCCCAAATTGACAGGAATAAGGGCATACTGAGTCCCTGGTGTTTCTGATGTTTCTTCTTGAATATGACCTAAGTTAATCAATAAAAATTCTAGAGCCCTATTATGTTTGCCTCTTCACAAAATCCTTTCCTGTGATTTTCATGATGTCAATTTATACTGCCTTTCTGCTTGCCACAGGAAGACCAGATTGGTGTATCACCATTCAGCATTTTGGTCAGTGTTATGCTTCAGGAAAAATTACATGTAATGCTTCAAAATGTGTGATTATTAAAAAGTCTACTGTATAGAAGATTATTGCCTATCAGTGCAATTTTCATGTCAAATGACAGATGACATTAGTTATCTACCCTTTTCCCTTGTAGCACTCCTAACTCTTTACATATGATATTTCACTAAAGCTTACACAAATCCTGACAGATAAGTACAGGAAGAATGGTGGAGGAAAAAGATACTGGTTCAACAGATTTGGAAGCTGAAGCATTTATAGGTCACTGGCAACTGAAAAAAACTGTGAACAAGAAATAGCTATTGAATATTCTCTCATTGGATGGTTTTCAAAAGTGGCTCCTTGCTTTTTTTTTTTTTTTTGTACTGGGGATCGAACTCACAACTGCACTTGCAAGGCAGGTACTTATGCCACTGAGCTAAATCCCCGGCTCTTTGCTTCTTCAAATTAATATAAAGATGGGAAATAAAATTGTCCACTGTATGTTCATATTTAAAACATCAACAGCACAAGTTCCCAAAGAAGTTTCAAATTGCCTATTACTCATCAGGTTTATAGAGTTCATATTCCTAATATTGAAGGAAAAGGACACTACAGTTGGAACCACAAAGGTTGATATCATTTATTCAATTTTTCCAATTCTTTATTTCTTAAGGTACAATGGTATTTAAAACTTTGCATTAATAATTCATGAAAAGTGAGTGATTATAACTATTTCAAAGTAGGAAAATAGGTCAAATAGAGTTCAAATGCTGTAGTTTCATTTTTCACTAAATGGGCCAGTAAATTAAGAATCGCCAAAGTGTCTGGTTGGGAATATAAGCTTCAACCCAAATACTCTTCCTGTATTTTTTTTCTCATTCTCATCATTTAACATTTTGGCACTGACTATCAGGTTGCTTATCATGCTCATTACACAAGGTACTATGGTTGTTGATTATATCTAAGATTTCATTTATTTCAACCGGTAAAAATTAAAAACAATCAAAAACTCCACAGAAATAAATATAGGTAATAAATACACATGACCAGGTGTGGTGATGCGTGCCTAAAATTCCAATACTTGGGAGGCTCAGGCAGGAGGATCACTGTGGATTTGAGGCCAACCTGGATTGCATAGTGAGTTCAAGTCCAGCTTGAGATACATAGCAAGATTCTGTCTCAAAAAAAGGGAAATATATCTATACACACAATACAACAACACTCACATACAGAAAAAGACATTTTTTATTTTATGGAAAAAATAACCCAAATTTCATATCACAATGGTAGCAGACTAATAATAGTTAATATACTGCATATTGTTATCTTCAAAGTAGTTACTCAGAATATAAGATATGGGCATAAAATTCTCCAAATGGTCCTCTCCCCTTCCTCCTCTCTCTTTCTGTTCCTTTTCTCCTCTCCCTCTCTCCTTTCCTTTCTCTGGTAATGGAGATTAAACCTGGGCCCTCACACCTGCCAAATAACCATCCCTTAACTTTATTATGGACTAATTTTAGACAATTGACTTTGTTATTTTAAGTATAGGTGTTCTGATGTGGGGCCCAGGAAGAGAAAAGCCAGTCTACTCCTCCCATGAGTCAGCAGAAGCCTTGCTGGGCTGGGGAGGAGTATAACACAAAGCCAATTTACCCTTCCCATAAACCACACAAGCCATGCAAGGCCCAGGAAGAGAGAAGCCAGTTGACCCCTCTGGTGAACCAACCAGCACGCAGGCTGAGAATCAAGAAGCTCCTCCCCCCATACTGGTAAACTATTGGCTGGATTGGAGAACAGGCTGAGTTGATAGAAACTGAGATACAAAAACAACAAATGCTTGTATTTTTAATTGACTTTGCAGGCCCAAGTCCAGTCATCTGAGCATCATTAGGAGGATAATAATATACAATAGAGCAAATTTGAGGAATTTCCTTTTGTCTTGTTCTTGAAAGCCAATTTTGTTCTCACTTGTTTAGTTTTGTTCTGATTTACTGTTTTGTTTTGTTTAATGTCCTTTTTTGATTGATTTTATTCTGTTTTGTTTTATTCAATTTTACTATGTCTGATGGTATGGACAACTATTGTGAAGATAACCCATTGTGGATTTCCTATTATCCTGTTTTGAAGTTCTGTACCACTTTCACTGTTTTGTTTTGTTAGGTTTATACTCTTTAAAAAATTCTCCAAATGATATGTATTCCCAAATCCACTGTTTTGCCTTTTCACATGAAGCAAAAAGTACAAAGGGCCACCAAAAACACTTGAAAAGTAAGGAATAACTCTATTTTTTGTTACCATATATCTTTATCAAACCATTCCATTTTTATTCTTTCCAAACTAATAAAAAATAAAATATTTTCATTTGCTTATCAGGAGCTGCTGAGCTAGTGACTGAACCAAGAGTTCAGAACACTCAAGGAAATGCCCTGAGGGCATGGAGCTCCCCAAGTGAACAGGTGTTCCAGCTCCAATAATATGGGGTATAAGAGACAAACTAGTTGTTAGGCAAAGGCGGTTCACCTAACATCAACTTCCTAAATGTATAAATATATGTACATCAGTGGTTGAGTAGTTCCTTTCCTCCCATCTGGAGAGAGGGATTCCACCTGACCTCAGCTTTCTGTGTATTGTCTGTTATCTTTATTTCTTCATCCTCTCACCATCCTTTCTCCCAGGAACTTTGAATGCTGTGCAGGATGCAGCATATTGGCACCTTGAACATAGGACTGGGGTAAGAAGAAATAGTGAGGGGATGTTTCTCATTGTGCACACAAAAGGGGGAGAGGTGCATTGATAACATCAATATTAATCACAGAGGTACATTTATATCGATATTGTCAGATGTAAAACTTGAGGGAAGAGAGTCCAAAGAAAAAAATGGGCTCACTAGAGTCAAAGAGAAAAACAGGCTCCCTAAGGACAAAGAGAAAAGCAGGATCATTAGGGCCAAAGACAAAAAAAGCTCATGAGGACCAAAGAGAAAAACAAGTTCATGAGAAACAAACGGGAGAGAAGTGCAATGATTTTATGAGGTGTTAAACATGGGCAAATGATTCTCAAGAACCACAAATGTATAAGGAAGTATTTTTTTGTATTCTTGATTCCTGTATTTACTTTAATTTTGTGGATTTGCATTAGGGATTGTTTTAATGGTTGTACACTTGTTGAGACAACCACAAAGGATTTAGCTGGAAGCATTACTTTTAAACCAAGTTCTAAGCAGAAAAAAGATGGCAAAAGAGTAGCCCCTCCCACAATAGAACTTAAACCCATTGATTTTGTTCAATTAGATAGGAAAGGAATGGTGGAAGACAAAAATGATCCTTCCTCTCCAGAGGAATATTTTGTGGAAAATTCTATTTTGCAACACCTGATGAATTTAGCTGATCCACAAGTGGAGAGTTCTGCCTTTTCAGCTCAGAGTTTTTGCTGCACTGCAGTGTGAAATTTCCTCTTCTCAAGGAGAAACCATTTTCTCTCTCTACCTTTCAGTTGGTATTTAAGGAACCATAATGGGTGGGGGAGTCCATGGAGGATTTTCAACATATCTATCTAGTTACTGAACTTCAAGGCCCCAATAACGGGGAAAAAATTATACATCTTCATACAGCTGTAAACTTTAAGACACTAAAGGAATTAAAACAAGCTGCTACTACCTATGATCCTATGGCTCTTTTTACCCTAGGTTTAATAGACTTCTTAGAGTAAGAGATTATGGTCTTTGCAAATGATTGCAAAGGAATACCTAAAGTGTATTTAAGTTCAGGGATAATTATTTGTTGTGGAAAGGAAATTCTTTTTGAATTGTGTGGATCAGGTCATGCACAGTGCTGCTCACAACATAGCCATTACAAAAGACTTGATGATTGGAGATCATGCCTTTGCTGCCACAAATAATCAACTTACTTTTGAATTTCAAGTGTATGAGAAGATTAAAACTGACACTACATGGGCTTGAAGGGAGCTTTCTTCAAAGGATGACACATTCCTTGATTTCACTTCCATTCGTCAGGGTCCTGATGAATCTTTTCAAGATTTTGTGGCATGTTTGTTGCAAGCTAGTGGGAGGATTATAATCAGTATAGAGGCTAGGAAGTTAATAGTTCAACAGTTGGCCTTCGAACATGCAACAAATTGTGTAAAGAGGCTTTAAGAGCCTACAGAAATGGGCTACACTGGCTGAGATGGTTTAAATTTTTGCAGATACTGTCCTGTCATGTGGTCAGGGGGCTATCACTCAGGTTGTTCATCTACAGCCTAGAGAAGGGAAAGGGAACAAAGTTACTTGTTTCAACTGAAGATTCAAGGGACATTTTTGCCAAAATTGCTCCTCTGCACCTGTGAGAGCAGCATAGCCATTATCTGTTCCTCTAACAAAACCTGGTGTCTGTACAAGGTGTGGGGTATCGTTGGGCAAAAGAATATAGTTCTAAACTAATGTTTGATCAGGATTGCATTGAATATGTATAACAATTTTGGAAGTATGACCATTTTTACTATATTGATTTTTCTTACTCATGACCAAGGGATATCTTTCCATTTTGTGATTACCTCCTCAAACTCATTTTTCAGAATATTATAGTTTACAATGTAGAGATCTTTCATTTATTTTGTTAATTTGATTCCTAAGTATTTCATTTTTTCAATGCTATTATGAAATATGTGGGTCCACTAATTTCTCTCTCAGTGCAATTATAAAGGAGTGATATTGATTTTTCAGTGTTGACTTTGTATCCAGCTATGCAATTGAATTTGGTTATTAAATGTAGAAATCTTTTGGTGGAGTTTTTGGGGTCTTCTATGTAGAATATCATGTCTCCTACAAATAGTGATAATCTAACTTCTTTCATTCTTATCTTTATTCATTTTATTTCTTACTCTTGTCTAATTGCTCTGGTTAATTTTTCCAGAACTACATTGAATAAGGATGGTGATAATAGACATTGTTGTCTTGTTCCTGATTTTAGAGTGAAAACTTTTGGTTTTTGACAATTCATAGGGTGTTGGCTGGGGTTTTTCATAGATGATTTTTATAAGGTTGAGATAAAGACAACCTATTTCAATTTTCTTCAGAGTGTTTATCATGAATGGATTTTGGACTTTGTCAAATGACTTTTCTGTGTTTGTTGAGATGATTGTGCAATTTTTGTCTTTGGCTCTGTTGATATGATGTATTATGTTCATTGATTTGCATAAGTTGAGCCATTTCTGCATCCCTGGGATGAATCCTGCTTTATAATGGTGTATAAATCTTCTTGATGATTTGCTACATCCCATTTGCTAGTATCTTATTGAGCATTTCTTGCTCTATGTTCAATAAAGAGATTGGCTTGTAGTTCTATTTTTTGGTTAGGTCTTACCCAGTTTTGGTACCAAGATAGTACTTGCATCCAAGAATGACTTTGGGAGTATTGCATCCGTTTCAATTTTATTAAAGAATTTCATGATCAGTGGTATTAGATTTCTTAATTTCCCATAAAATTCAGCAATAAATCTGTCAGAGTCTGGGCTTTTCTTTGTTTAGAACTTTTTTATTACATTATCTATTTTATTGACTGATATTGGGTTATTTAGAATTGCTATATCTTCTTGATTCAACTTTGGTTAGAAAAGTGGTGGAAAAAGTAGTATGTGAAACAGAAGACATAGAGTGCTGTCTGATTTTGATAAGATTTGAATTTGCAAAGAAATACTATAGGTGTAGAGACATTATCTCTGGTTTCTGGTACCCTGCTCATTTTATCCACAATTCCCTGAATGTACTTCAATTTGTCTATAGCCTGTCTAGAGCTGATTATAGTAAGATATGCTATATCCTGTGCATATTAGAGTATGAACAACATATTATAATGCCTGACGGCCACTAGCAAAATCTTGAAATGCTTGGAAAAAGTACTGAAGAATCAAGTAGGGTAACTTGCACAAAATATCTCATTTTTCTTTTCTAAGTATACACTAAATAAAAGTAAACGCTAGCTATCATTATGACTTAACATCTAATGAAGGACAACTAATGACAAATACAATGCTTCCTCAATAAATACTTATCATCCTACCACTGTGTTTTGAAGGCTTTTATCATTATTGCTTTGGGCTCTTTGCTATTGTTATTTATTTGTCTTTTTTGTTTCTTGTTTTTCTAGTAATCTGTTTTGTTTTGTTTTTCACTCTAATGTAGAAAGGCTAGGTATACATGTAGAGGCTTATACATGCCTAGGACTTCTCCTAAACAGTTTATGAGAATCAATTATATTACATGTAATGAAATGAACAGCTATTTTGAAGAAAAACAGACATTATGGTATCCACTGATGATTTTGTATCATCATTCTGTGAAATCCAATAATGCTTCTATTCTTTGTTCAGAGTGATTTTAGTGTGTTTTGTATTGTTTAATTTCAACATACATGAAGGTATGGACAGCTATTTTGAAGAGAACAAGAAACATTATGGCAGCCGTCTTTAATTTTCATATTGTCTGGTATTGAAGGCCTGTAATGCCTTCATTACCCTGTTCTGATCAGTTTTATACTATTTTTTGTATGAATTCGTTGTGTGTGAAGATAACCATTTAGAAGAAAACAAGAGATATTATGGTAGCCACTGTAGATCTCCTGTTGTCTTGTTTTGAAATCTGTGTCACTTACATTGTTTTCTTCTGATCTGATTTGTTCTGTTTTGTTATGTTTAGTTTTGCCTTTTAAACAAAATAAAATAAATAAAATATTTATTTGCTGACTGATACTAGTAACCATTTGTGAAAATCCTTAAAGTCAGGATTGTTCTCATTTTAAAGATGAGAAAACTGAAGCTTGCCTAGTGATATGAAATATTTAGGGGGTATAACTAACATGGCTTGTTTATTTTTAGCTGTGAGCTTTGAAGGAACACAAGTATTCAGAAAAATACCCAGCTTTCATGCAATTCACCAAGATGGAATTTAGAGTAGGGGGGAAAGGACGAGGGAAAAGAGGAGAAGAAGGGTTTTTGAGGTGCAGAAAAGTGTTAAGTCAGTTGGAAAGTATATTAAATTTTAGGTGTCTGAATGAGATGAGAGGCTATTTTTAAATAGCTAACTCTGGATTATAGGAGTCTTGTCTAGGCTTCCTATTTGTTATGGTAATCACCATATAGAATACAGCCAAAGCAACAAGGATAAAGATTACCAAGAAGTATGTGAAGAGTAAGAAAAAAAGGTGAGTTGGGAACATTTAAGGAAGATGAACATTTTAAAGAAAAACAGTGCTACCAAAGTGGGAGCGAAACCCGGAGAGTTTAGCATCTTAGTGCTAGAAGAATAACTGATTTCAACGAAGAGGGTATAATCGATATAAAATCTTGCAGAGCTAAAGTATGATAGTGTCTGAAAGGTATCTACTCTTTAAATAAAGATACTAGCTGAAGTCAGTATGTGGTGAGGAGGCTGGGTGTGTGAGGTTGAAGGAGACTTTAGAAGGCTTTAGATAAAATTTATCTTATCTTTTGAGTCTTTTACTGAGGATAAACAGCGAGTAAGCAAGGAGCCTGTGACAAATAATGAAAAGGGACGGTTCATCAGAGAAGCTACAGTGCTTTCACAAGAGGGGAGTAGGTATGTAGTGAGGGAGGCTTAAACCAAAGAAACATAGCTGGTTTTATTATTTTTGAAAAGGAATGAAATAAAGCATCCTGGCGAAAATGGAGGAAGTTCTTGTCAAATGGATTCTGCTTTGTGAAGAACAGGCGACTTTACCTACAAAGACTACGCGAGGAGATGGCGGGGTAGGGAGGGAGGGGAGCTTGACTCTGAATTTATCCTGCAGACTCTACGCTAGTAAACTATGTTGCATTGCAACCTTTCATTTTTTCGGATCCTTGTACAGCGTTTGACGTTGCTTACAAGAACTGTACACACAGTGCGCGACAGAACTGGCGATATTTCAGTCGGAACTACCACTCCCGGAATGCAACACGGCTTTTGGGAAACGCCGGAGGCTGGGAACTCAGCCTATGATGCCCGACGGTCCGCTCCCATTGGAGGAGACTGACTCCCAGGAGGCCACGGGTAGGCGGGGCACTTTACGCGGAAGTCGGCGGCGTCCAGTTCCATCCGCTTTTGAGAGCCGGCAACCGGCCTGCTTGGGCTGGCCTGGGCCCCTCGGTTCTGAGCCTGTGTTCCCTTAGAGGGTACCCTGACAGGTAAAGAATGGGATGTGCTCTGTGGGAGGTGAAGAGACGACGGCAGAGGGAGGGCTGTGGTGTAGACAACAAAGTGCTCAATTGGTGCAAAGAGGCAGTGCAAGAGTGACTTGGGTTTCTCTGGTGTCGACAGTCTGAATTGTCCGGCAGGTCCAATTTCAGCTGCTTGCATTGAGCTTGAGTTTAAGACTGTCAGATTGCGTCACTAAAGTTGTCATTACAGAATAGGAAAATGTTACTTGCCTTCATTTCACGTTCCGCCAGACCTTTTTCTAACATTTGAATCTTTTCAGATCGCCAATTCTCTAAAAATTTCACACCCTTATTCAAAGACGTCACTTTGCACTTTACCTTGCCCTTCTGTCTGCACCTGCTTAGTGAGTGCCCACCCCACTCTGCACCCCTCCTCCACCTCTCAGTACAGTATTGACATTTCTTTCTTCTCATTTCGAGTGGGAACTGTTTCGTCCAGTTCTCCTCTCTCAGTGTCAGACCTGTTCGTTATTCCTTTAATTGATGTCCTATATATAAATTGATCATGTACTTGATTTTTTGGTGAATGCTTTACATCTCCATCAACTATAACGCCTACAACCTATTATCAAGCCCTTTTCTATTAATCGGTCTCAACTACCTGGACTTCCATTCTCCCGTTTTTGATTCCAGAGGATACTGTCATGCTTAGAACATTCTTTCCCTGTGAAGAGCTGTGACTGAGAACACGTCCATATATATACTTAACAAATATTTATTGAATCCCTGATATGTGCTGGACAGTCTTCTATGTGGAGGATATAGCTAGCTGTAAGGCATAGGAAACCACTCAGAAACTTGTATGTATGGGAAGCAGGGACAAACAGGAATAATCAAAACGCGGCTAATATAATCACATCCTGATCAAGTCAGAGGAATTGAGTCGGGTCTCAGAACCTTGTCCGAAAAGGATATTTGTGATATAAACAATAATAGTTTTGGTCTGTAACCTGACTTTTAAACACCTTTTTTCCTCTTTCATAGCAGTGCTTTTTTTTCCTCTCTCCTCCAAAGTTACTGCATCAGAATTCATGGTTCATCTGTCACTGACTTATTTTTTCCTGACTCAGACAGAATTCAGGATTGGATTGCTATCAACTTTATCTGAATTAGGGAGAGAGTTTATATTATCCTTTGCACTGAACTACATTCCCAGCCCTTTTAAAATTTCGAAACAGAATCTCACTAAGTCTCCCAGGCTAATCTTGAATTTGTGATCTTAATGCCTCAGCCTTCCATATTGCTGAAATTACAGACACAGTGTGCCCTGACATATTCTTTTACTAGGTCCTACTGGACACAAAGTAATCTACCATTTGTAGTATATTTAAATACAAAACATCCTTAGTGTTCACTCATTTATTCAACAAATATATGAGGGAATATTACATGTCAGGCAGGGTGGTGAACATTGGGAAAATAGTGAGGGTAAAACAAACACTTTGATCTCTCATCCAAGGAGAAATAATACAGTACATTGAGGAATTTCCTAACATAGACACCTATATTCTTTCTTTTTCTCCATCCAAACCCAAATAATCACAAAAATGTTAAGAAATCTCCTAAGCAATTTTAGACATTCCTACTTCTTACACTTTATTTTGTCTGCCTGCCCGTTATATTATGACTCTCTTGAGTATAGGAGTCTTTTCTTTCTCAACTTTGTATCTCCAGTGTCTAGTACTTTGATTGTCATGTAGTAAACCCTCAGTACATATGTATTGAACTGAAATCAACTTTCCATTTGATCCAATTAAAATGACTAAATTTATATAAGCCCTTCTTTATGTAAGGTCATCAGCCTTATTCCTCAAACTTTTCATGCACCAAAGATGGACCATTTTATCTCATCAGGCTAGTTTATTTACTTTCTTTAGCTTATTCTCACCTTTATTCTCTCCCTCCTAAATGAGTTCTATCTTTTTTTCTGAGCCTTTTGTGCACCCTTATCCATTAATTTAATAATATGCTCATGATACAAGGGTGGAAATTTTCCATTATGTGTTTCCTATGAAAGATTCTTCAGTGAAATATTGTAAGAGCATAATATATCTCATTTTGATAATAATACAGAATGCTTTCTTTTGATTTTGCTTAACTATTACCATGTACTTAAATTATGAGTAAAAGTCTTCCATTTCTTTGAATAGTTCTGCAACTTTTGTTCATACAGCATGTTATGGCATAATTTTGTTGCCTCTTGGTACAAATACTTTTGTGAGTATTACCTAAGTTTTGCATGTTATTGTTATTCTGCCATGCTGCCATTTGCAGAATGTGAGATGAAATTCTTACATTTTAAAGTCTTATTATATACAGATGTATTGCAATTGTAAATTGTTACTATGAAAGACAAATTTTTTAAAAACTGATTCTACTGTTTTAGGCAACAGGAATGTAAGATGACTTGGATTATTGTTGCTAATATACATTTAGGATGTACTATGCTGAGATCAGCCAGACATTTCCAAGGTATTAAAAATTAAATGTTTATTTTGAGAAATTATGAACACCCATAGTTTTCATAAATGTGAGCATAAATGCACTACTGAATTGTGTATCTTTGCTCAGTTACAAGATATACATAGAAGTGATCTAAAATAGTCATATACCTTTTTAGTGTTACCAGAATAGAAATATGTAATAAATAATGGACTTGAGTGTGAAGACTATTGGTTTGGTCTTTTCACCTATTCAATTCCCTGAAACTATTTTAAACCTTTACTTAAAGATACCTCAGCTAAGGAAGAGCATACACAATGTTGTGTTATTTTATTACTTGATTTTTTTATACAATTCCTCACAAATGGATATATTCCCAAAGTTTCTTTATAAGCTTATGATTTGAAACTCTGGATGCATTTTCCTCTATAAATAACACTATCCTATGACATGTTATGGTTATGTCAAGCAATAGCTTCTTATTAACTTATAGTTTAATGAAATCTAAAATCTTTCCTACAATTTACAATTCCTCCATAAAAAACGATATTTAGAGTTCTCATTTGGATTATCTCATAGAATAATTTTGTGTTTAAATTATGGTAACTGGAACAAAAATACCCTTTACTTAGAACTTCAACACAGTAGAAACAGGCTCCTCTAATTACAAGCTAATATGAAATACCCTTCTGGCCCATAGCACTAAGGACAGGCCTCTGACATGACTGCGAAAAAAAGATGGGGGGGAGATTTTATAGAAGAGAGGGAGGTTAGCTGGAGTGATACAAATATAATATATAGGTGGAGATAAGGATTGATTTGGGAGAAACAGTGAGTTTCTAAAATAGGGGTTTGTTATAGGATGAATCCTGTCCTCCAAAAAGCTGTAATTAAAGTCATGATCCCTGAAAAGTTATTTGAATGTAGAATCTTGGCAGATGTAATTAATATGCAAGTTAAAATGAGATCATGCTGAGTACATTGGACCCTTGTTTCACTCATATTGTTTTCTTATAATACCAACAGCATTTTTCACAGAACTAGAAAAAAAACGATTCTTTTTTTGTTTTTTGAGAAAGGCTATGTTATGTAGTACAGACGACTACATAACATAGTCCCTGAACTATGTAGCCCAGGCTGACCTTGAATTTGTGGCAATTCTCATGCCTCAGCCTACTGAGTGCTGAGATTATAGACATTTATTACCAAAACTGGCCCAAAATCTATGTGGAACCAGAAAAACCTCAGAATAGTCAAAGCAACCCTGAGCAACAAGAACAAAGAAAGAAGCATTATAAACACAGACTTCAAATTATACTCCAAACTATAGTAATAAAACTAGCATGATGGTAGCACAAAAACAGACTTGTTGACCAATTGAATAGAATAGTGGATGGAGAAACAGCCCTAGGCCCTTCAGCCAAATGATCTTTGAGGGACCAAAGCACACATGACAAAAGATATCTTCTTTAATAAAGGGCGCTGAGAAAACATTATTCACATGCAGAAGAATGAACCTAGACCTATGTCTCTCACCCTGCACTAAAATAAAAGTGAATCAAAAATCTGTATATGAAAACAAATGCCGACTTGCATGGTGGCACACACCTGTAATCCCAGCACTTGGGAGGCAGAAGCTGGAGGATCACTGTCAGTTTGAGACCACCCTGGACTACAGAGTGAATTCAAGCCAGCCTGAACTGCGTAGTGAAACCCTGTCTGAAAAAGACAAAAAGCAGGCAAACAAACAAAACCCTCTGTTTTATTGCTATTTTTTCTCTTTAATATAAAATCAAATTCTGACTGTGGTAGAAGAAAAAAGTTGGTAAAATTCTTAAAGACTTAAGCATAGATAAGGACTTCCTGAACAGAACCCCAGTTGCACAAAATATAGTACTAAGAATCAACAAATTGGATTGTGTCAAATTAAAAAGCTGCACAGCAAAGGAAAAAACCTATAGAATGAGACAATCTACAGGTTGGGAAAAAAATTGCCAGCTACTTTTCAGGTAGAGCACTAATATCTAGAACATAGAACTAAAAAAAATAGATCTCCCCAAGTAAAATACCTGATTAAGAATGGACAATTGAAATTAATAGACATTTCCCAAAAGAAGGACAGATGACCAATAAGTACATGTACAGATGTTCAGCATCTTTGGCCGTTAGAAGTGCAAATCAAAGGAATACTGGCATTCTTATTCCAGTAAAAATGTTGATCATCATAGATTCAAAAAATGACGAATGCTGGCAAGGTTATGGGGAAGAAGCAATGCTTTTATGTTGGTGAGAATGTAAATTACATCCACTATGGTAATTAGTATGGAGATTTCTCTAAAAACTAATACATTCTATTTGACCCAGCTATACTTCTTCTGGCTATCTTTCTGAAAGAGATAAAATCATCATTTTCCAATGATACATACATATCCATGTTTATAGCTTTCCAATTCATAATAGCTAAATTATGAAAGTGGCTTACATACCCATCAATAGATGAAGAAAATGCAGTATGTATACACAGTAGAGCAATACTTAGCCATAAAAGTGTACATTTGAGCCATTTGTAGGAAATGTGTGCATTTTGAGACCATAATACTAAGTGAAATATATCCAACCCAGAAGGTAAATATTTTGTTATTTCTTTGAGAAACCCAAAATAAAGAGCAAAATAAAAGAGAAATGGTAGGAAACAAAGAGGTAGACTGTAGAAATGAGACAGGAATCTGGGGAAGAAGGAGAGAGAAAGTGAAGGGAAGAAGGGAGTAAATATCAATATGCAATATATATATATATATATATATATATATATATATATATATCAATTCCATGAAATGAGTGTAATTACGGTATATCACAAACATTAATTAAAAATCAGACGAGACAGATAAAATGTTATATGAAGACACAGAAGTAGAAATTAAGTGCTGCATTTGCAAGCCAGAGAACACCAATAACTTCTAGCTTATTACCTAAAACCTAAAAAGAAATAAGGTATTCTCTACAGATTTCAGGGGGAGCATGACCATATCAATTTTAGATTTTTGGCCTTCAGAAATGTGAGATGATATATACCTGCTGTTTTAAGCCACTCAGTTTTGAGTATTTGGTTACTACAGGAAACTAAAACAGGATTCTTAGAAAGAATGAAATGAGGAATGAATAAGAGAACAGAGAGGAACAGTGCCAAGATAAGGATTTCTTGCAGATTCTGTTGTTATTTTCTTTCTCTGGCTGCTTTTCATTTTTTCTTCTTGAGTATTATATTTAAATTGTGTGAATGGTTTTTAAAGATTCACATACTGCTAATATGGTAATTAGTAGAACCAGGTTTTCTGATCTTAAATACAATGTTTTTCTGTTGTAATTGTTTCTGCAATCCCAATACTGAATGCATTTATACTTTGAACTGCATGAGTTAAGTGGGAACAGGTGGGACATGATGGTAAATGGCAGAGGAAGGAATTTTTATTAGCGACATTCAAAAGGACATTTTATATTGCTGCTTAACTAATACTTAACAGTCAGTGATTTTTCATTGGAACTACTTTTATTGAACAAAATACTGCTTCTGTGTAACTTCTCTCCATTGTTCCTAGTTGTACATTGGATAATTTGTTCCCTTTTTCAAGTGACCATAATTTATATAAACTTGAAAAATGCTAGTTCCCTTTATGTCTTCTCTTTGTCACAGAAAATATCTGTAGTTCTTCCAGCTGTTCTTCACGTGATAGTCTCAATTTCCAGGTCTTTTACTGAGTGTCTCACTTCTGCCTAATCTTGAGATACATTGCACAGAACTGAATTCAGTATTCTACATGTGTTCTAACCAGCACAGAATGTACTGGCAATAATATTTAGATATTAAGGAACCCTATTTCTTAATGGAATTTAAGATTATGTAAACATTTTAAGCAATTGTCTCATCATCTTGGTTCATAATGAATTTACAGTCCACTAAACAATAGATCTTTTTATATTGTTGTGAAGCTGAGATTATATCTTGAAGCTGCACATGTTTGTAGGCTGATACTACTTTTTCATCTTTCTGTCAGGAGGGCTGTATGATTTTTTTGTCTCTCTTTCTCTATGTTTTTGATTTATTCCATTGTATGTCTGTTTGACCCTAAGTAAGTAAGTACCTTCATTATTTTACAATTTCAGTGACTGTTTCACAGTCTTAATTCTCCGCATGAACAAAGTCAGCTAACTTTGAACATAGCTGACATGTTGTCTTCCTGAAAATTTATTTGCCTTTCATCTTTGGGTCACCACATTCTTCTGGCTTTCTTGTCTTTTCCTTGGACCTCCTCCATTTTCTTATGCATCTCAACTCTTTTACCTCTTCTTTAACTGTTGGTTGTGCCATGGGTTTTAACATTGGCATTATTCTTTTTTGGTATACGTTATATCTTCAGATAAATCATGTTTAAAATGGCAGGTCCAGATGAGCTCATCTGCATATAAAAGGGTGTGGAATCAGTCCCTTAGGACAGTCAACATTTAGAGGTAAGGTAGAAAAGAAAGAGCCAGAAAATAGGAGATGATGCCAAGAATTTGAAGTTTTAGTAAGTGACTCATACTGTGCTACCCAATGCAATTTATGTTCTCACTACAGTTGTAAAACAACTGCCCTGTTAAGTGAAAGTGAACATGTTAACAAATAACATTAAACTGGACATTAGGAAGGTGTTTGTTCATCTCTGTCAAATTAAAGAAAACTATTGTGTTACATGGGGAAATGCAACACATATTCACAGCCATATGTAAAGAAAATAATCTTAAGCTCATGCCATATTGTTTTCATGTTTTACTTGTGAAAGGTCTTATCATAAATTATAAAATAATTGCTGTCCTGTGAAATGTTTAGGTTACTTTCACTTTGTTTTCTTTTATAGACAGTCCCTTTATATTAGAGGTAATCATCTATAGAAATGATAGGTTCTAGAATCATATTGCTTAGGTATAAATTGCAGCTCTATCACTTGATAGAGCTGTAATTTTGGGAAAATTATTTAAGTCATCTGTCCTTGAGTTTCCTTATCTATATTAGGAATATCGTAATAGTTTATAATCTCATTGAGGTGTGAGGATTAAGTGTATTTATAATTGTAAAGTACTTAAACTGATCTATCATAGCATGTAACAAACATGGTTTAGTGTTGTTAATAGCTATCTTTGTCAATCTAGAATCTAACTTCTATTAAACAATTTCCCTAGGATAAATTTTTAGGATGGGATTATTTCTTTAATGTATTAAGGCATTTTTATGTCCCTTTGCTATCTATGGTCATTTCTCTTCAAAAGGATGATATTTTGTATTATATAATTTGTAAATGCAACCTGTCTGTCACTGGTAAGCTGGTAAAAAACTGACTTATTTGTCTGTTTTTGGTGCTGGAGATTAAATCCAGGCCTCACGTGCTAAGCACACCCTTTACTATTGTTGTCATCATCTGTTAAATCTCTAGTTAATTATAAATTTTCACATTAATGTTACTTTACTCAGTAATATCCAAGTGGATATTGATAAATAAATTACTTATGAAAGATCATGTCAAAGAAATATTCTAAATTTGTGTTCTCTTTTGTTTTTCCTTTTAATAGAGTGAAGCCATGGCCATTCTTTTTGCTGTTGTTGCCAGGGGAACCACTATCCTTGCCAAACATGCTTGGTGTGGGGGAAACTTCCTGGAGGTGACAGAGCAGATTCTGGCTAAGATACCTTCTGAAAATAACAAACTAACATATTCACATGGCAAGTGAGTTCTGCTCTGCATGTGGTAGAGTGTTGAAAGGAATTCTCTTGTAGTCAGAACATTAGAAATCTAGAAAACAAGCATCTAGGTAGATTAATTTGAATAAGCTGACCTAATAGTAACCTTTACCAGTTTAGAAAATGTCTGGTTTTATGATGTATAAATTTAACATGTGATTATTCTATCATTGAAGTGATACTATTTGAAAGACAAATATGGAGATGTTATTCAATTTTATATAAAAATAACTTTGCTGTGGAGTTCTTGGATAGGCAAAATGATATTCTTTTATTCATTCTTTTGGTAAGTAATTGTATTAATTTAAGCACTTTGCTTGGCGATGGGGTTGTAACAAAAATGCAATATTTGTGCTCATAGAGATTATATTTTCTAATAAAAGAGACAGCCAAAACCACAGACAATTATAGTAGATGATGGGAGGTAGTGAGTAAGGAGATAGCACTCCAGGTAGAAGGAATAGCAGGTAGAGATGTATGGAGGCTGAGATGATTTAGGAAACTATAAGTTCTCTGTGACTGGTGCTCAGGGTGGTGAAGATAAAACGAGAGAGAAAGACAGAAGACAAGTCATGTATAGTTGCCCTGGAGGGCATGTTAAGAATTTGAAAGTACTGAAAGTTTTCATCCAGGATATGATAGCAGTTGCTTTAGAAAGGTCACTCTTATGGTTTATGGAGAGTGCTTAGGTGTGAAATCTTAGTGTTTTAGCCTTCCTCATTGATGCTTAAAAATGTTTTGTTACTTAAACCATCTTTATTTCCTTAGTTCTTGTCTCAGAAGGACATTCTTATTACTAAGATTAACCCCTTTTACAATTTGGAGTCCATTCTAAGTTACTATGAGAGAGACCCAACCTATGGAATTAATTTAAATAAGATAGTCCCGAGAAGAATGGTTTATAGCTGATGGAAAGCCTCAACCAGTCTCAATTAAGTGCCTTTCAGCTTCAGCCAGTGCAGCTTCTTTTAGTTCCTGTTAAAAATGTTATGGAGAAATTGGTAAAAGGTATTTGCTTTATAGTCTTAGGGGAAAAAGAATGAAAACTATGTGGCCTATTGTGGATTCTTTTTCATTGCACATCTCTCCAGAGATGCCAACTTTTGTTCTGGGGTTAGGGCTGCAATTATACTTACGCATCTATCATCTTAAGGGGTGATGCAAATGTTTTTGTGTTGATAGCTAAGGTAGAAAGCTTCTTTGACTTTTTTCACTCCTATCAGTTTAACCTGAGGGTGATAGATTGTATCTGTAAACAAAAGTAATGTTGGCAGCACTGAACTTGCTTATCTTAGAAGTTAGACATGAAAGAGATGTGGCTTATAACCACAGTAAATTTTATATCTTCTTTCTACAGTTATTTGTTTCATTACATCTGCCAAGACAGGATTGTATATCTTTGTATCACTGACGATGTAAGTAACTTAAAAGACAGATATTGCCATTTAACCATCAGTTCTTAGATATCCCTACCTGTGGTGGGTAAATGTGATAGAAACTTTCTGTGGCTGTAAATTGTATTCTACCCTTTTCATTTGTCACACAGAGCAGGATTTGACAAAACTTGATGTTTTGATATTGTACAAAACAGTTCAGTTCCTAGACTTTTAGCTTAATCTTTGGCAACTTCAATATTTATCCTATGGTATAGTGGAAATTGACAGTCATAATTATGATTCTTTAGTACCAAAGCTTCTCAAAAATTGTTTAACTGAATACTTTCATTCCTCTAATCAATAGTTATTAAGTTTTTAATGTATATGGACTTTGGAAAAACAGAATCTCAATACATTATAATCAGCTATGTAAACATGTAGTTTACATTGGTTAGGTTGTTTGTTTTTATTTTTGTCTCTAGACTCAGAATGCTCAGTAACTTAATGCTTGCTCTTCTCTGCTTTCCTCAGCATCAATTTCTTCCCTGACAAGTACCACTTATGGTTACGTGGAGCTGCATGCTTATTTATTCATGTGCAGAGAAGAGGGACTATGTTTTTGAATCTTTTGTAGTAAAGAGGAAACTTTTCCCAGATACATGCTCTCCTTGCATCTCACTTTCAATGTGAACTTCTTTTCATGTCTTATTGGCTGCAAGCCTTTTCTAAACTGTTCACTGACAGGAGTCATGTAGTGGCATGATTGTTATAAATCAGAATTTCTAACTTTTATTGTCATGGACCTCTTTGTCACCTGTGGGCCCTGTTCATAATGTTTTTTTTTTGATACTGGGAATTGAACTCATGACCTCATGCTTGCCAGGTAGGTGCTGTGCAGCTGAGCTATATCCCTGGCATCATAATGTTTTAATGTATATAATAGATCACACATGCTTCAAAATAAAACCAATTATATTGAAACACATATATATTTATAATATTCAATATAGTTTTAACAATTATATAGTAATATTTATACTTTTTATGAACTCATTAACAAAACATAGTCATAGGTCTAGTAACTAATCTTGAAATGGTGATGAGGGTGTAAAAGTTATTTTAAAATAGCTGTAAATGTGATGGAATATGATAAAAACATTTCTGTAAGTGACAAAATTATATGTACCATTTCATGCTACTCTGATTTGTTACCAAAAGTCACAATTGAAATTCCAATTTATGACTTCCTTGGCTTAAACTAAGCATCTTGTGTAAAATGGAAATGACTATTAAAGATTGAAAATAACAATGAGATTTTTTGTTCTATCCAGAGACTTTTTTCCTATATTCTTAAAATTTGGTCATTGATTCCAGTGTGTGAAATGCTTGGCTTAGGCTAAACATCTTAGGTGAAATGGAAGTGACTGTCAATCATAACAATCATCAGATTGTTAGCTCTGGTTTCATGGTATTTAAAAAAAAAATTAAACTACAGTGGACGCCCGAAATTCATGGGGGTTAGGTTCCTATGGGACCTGAGAATTGTGAATAACCATGAATTTAAGATATGATCAGAAAATTACCTATAAATGCTTACTTTCATAGTTTAAACCTTAAATATCCTATGTCTCCTGCAGTTTTATAATTTAATTTAATAAAATACTTTTTTTTTCTAAGACTTTAGACTTACAAGGGGCAGGGCATTTTGACAGCATCTTAGGGATTTTAGGGCTTTTAAGAAAAACAAAACCAAGAACACTGGAGATAGCTACGCATATAGCAGCCTGTTAACATATGAGACTGCTAGGGCCAGGGATTTCGCTCAGTGACACAGCACCTGCCTGGCAGCATGAGGTCCTGAGTTTGATTCCTGGTACCCCTGCCTCCAAAAAAGATTTAAGAATGCTGATGCCTCTGCCTTAGATGGGTTACAGGGCAGTCGCCAGTCAGCAGCAAGGAGAACTGGATAATGCTCTCGGATTGGCTACTTGCAGACCTTCCCACCAAAAAACAATTGCAGAACATATTTGTGGTTTCCACGAAATTGCAGGGGTTTCCACCAACAATTATTAATTTGGTTGTAAGGAAAAATCTGTGAACGAATGAGACTGCAAACTTTGAACTGTAATTTCACAGGGGTATACTCTATCTCTAAAATGACTTTCATGAAGGAGCTTGGAAACATTTAAAATACCACAAAATCTACAGTGACCAAAATTGAACCTCATATTTCTTGAGTTATAATTCAATACACACACATGCACATATGCTCATACACACTTTTTGAATGACCGGGGCTGGACAAAGATGTGTCACTTGACCTTTTCAAATGTACCAGTACTATTAGAAAAAATATATTCAAAGCTCCTGTTAATAGCATTTTCTTTGCATGTAAAAGACTATTATTATGGATTTATTGAATATTTTATCCTGGATCTTCATGGAGAGCCTATGAGAGGTATGAGGGAAGTAAAACCAAATTCCTGACTTTAAGAATTTGATAACCTAAGTACCATTATCTTCAGTTAACAATAACAAGAAATATTTGGATTTGAGTCTTAGCTCTTTTATTTACTGTTGTTTGACCTTTGTAAGGTTGGCTGCCTTTTCAGAGCCTTTTCTTCTTTGTCTTTTAAATGAGATCAGTATTAGTTCCTCCTCAGAGTCACTGACTGTTATATATCTGTTTTTATTGTTGTTATTGCTAATCATACACATCATCTTTGTTTACACTGTAACCATCTATTTTGTTGACTTCTAGGATTTTGAACGTTCTCGAGCCTTCAATTTTCTGAATGAAGTAAAGAAGAGGTTCCAGACTACTTATGGTTCAAGAGCACAGACAGCACTTCCATATGCCATGAATAGCGAGTTCTCAAGTGTTTTGGCCGCTCAGCTGGTAAGATCTTCCTTAGGAAACTGTTTTCATTCATATTTTCTTCTTTTACCTTAAAGCACCAAGAATATAGTATCCCTGACCTGTGGTACACTTTTCTGATTGTGTTACTATAAACCAGCATAATAAAACCTCTCTGTTAAAAATATAAAGAGGGCATTTTAGGGTGGAAAGCTAATAATTGATGACATTCAGTATTAATAGTGTTCAGAATATCTCAGGATTGGGAAGAACTTTAAAAATCATCTGCTGCATCTATCCATCTAGTGTTTAAAACCATTCAGCATACCAAATGGCCTTTTAATCTATGCATAAACTTTCTATCATTCCATTTTTTTTGGTGGTACTGGGGATTGAACTCAGGGCCTTGTGCGTGCTAGGCAAGCACTCTCCCACTGAGCTATATCTCTAGTGCCCCCATTCCATTTTTCAACAGCTCAAGTTAATCATTTTAAAGTCTGTTCATCTGTGTAAATCCCTAATTGTCAGATCAATGATGTTTTATGTATTTATATCCCTTTGAAATACTACCATAATCAAGATAGAAAGTATTTCCATCACCCTAAAATTTCCCTCCTGTCCCTTCCCATTCTGTTCTTCCTCAAAACACATTCTGCTCCAGGCAGCCACTGATTTATTTTCTGTCACCAAAATCAGTTTTGTCTTTTCTAGAATTTCCTATAAATCGAATCATACAGTATGTACTCTTAGGTGTCTTGCTTGCTTTGCATAGTATAAGACTTGATACACATCCATGCTGTATAAATCAGTAGTGTGTTTCTTTTTTTGCTGAGTAGTATTGTATGAATATACCACAATTTGTTTATCCATTTACCTATGTTAGATGTTTGAGTCACTTTCAGTTTTCAACTATCATAGTAAAGCTACTATGAATCTCCAGGTACAAATCTTTGTGTAGATTTATGTTTGTTTTATTTTTCTTTGGTAAATACCTTGGAATGGAATTGCTGGGTCATATGGTAAGTGATGTGTAATTTTAAAATGTATTACACTTTTTCTCCACAGTGATTGTGCCGTTTTACATTCTCGCCAGTAGTTCCAGTGTTCTTGTGCCCTTGTCTAAACTTCTGAGTGTCTTTAATTTTAGTCATTTTAGTTGATGTGCAGTTATACTTCATTGTGGTTTTAATTTTATTTTCATGACAATTTAAGATGTTAAGCAACTTTTAAAATGCTTACCTTTTATTCATGAAACTATTTGAGTACAAGCATGTAACTTCTAGCTATGATTGTTTAAATTTTGAAAAAAAGACATTTGTAATTGAATACTTTTCCCCTGTGGTCTTTAAAAAACTTTTGAGTATTGTACACACACATACACACAGATATACACAAAAAAACTCATTTCTTCATTCCTGTAGAAATGAAGTTTCTTTAAATTATGTATTTATAAACCTTTATTAGGCAAGCAGTTGGTTTGGTTGGTTTGCCTCATACATCCAACTGGAAATGTTCATATATGTGAAGTTATGCAAAATACCACCAACTAAAATGGAGTCAAAAGTAAGTAGGGTTGACTGGAAGCAAAACATTCAAATTAGTTGATTTATCATTAGTTCCAGATATGTGCACAACCCTGGAACAAATAGATGTCAGTTTCCTTATCTATAAGTAAAGGTAATGAAAGCATCTTCATTGCAGAGTTTTTTGGGTAGATTAAGTAATATCTCATTTGAAGCACTTGGCACAGTGCAGTGATGGGAATATTGTGTATTAAACATTTCATAACTGTTAACTGTGGATAATAATTTCTAAATATATATTATAAGTGTCTTAGATTCTAAATCCTGTGAGAAGCCAATGAAAATAGGATGCATGCTGTGGTCACAGAAGACAGAACCTCAGATGCTAAGAAACCAAGCATGGTCAAAAAGTGGACATGTCTGATGCCTTTTCCCTGTTCTGTCCTACTTGCCCCATCTGCAATCTTCTTTTTCTCCTTTCTTCCTTCTCTGAACATAGATTATATATCCTCTCACTTATGCTCCAAGAGTATCAGCTATATACTTGATATAATATATTCTACTTTATTAAGATGACTATATTTCTACTATATTTCATATGGCAACATTTTTATGTAGCTAATTTTCCCCTGGTTTGATATCATTTTTTTAGTAAAGTGACAGTTATCTCTTATGTAATAGAGGTGTAATCTTATAGTATTACTTCAACATAAATTATATTCTTGGTTTTGTTTTTCTATTATAAATAATGTCTGGTTACCATAAGTTAAAATTTTCTTTCTTATAGAAACATCACTCTGAGAATAAAGGCCTAGACAAAGTAATGGAGACTCAAGCCCAAGTGGATGAACTGAAAGGAATCATGGTCAGAAATATAGGTATGTTTCAATGGATTAGTTTCATCATGTGGAACAAAGTGATAACAGATTACCTGGCTAATTAGGGTCAAATTTTCAAGAGGGTAAAATAGTACTTCCTTATGGAAGCTAATTGTCATCTGAGATATGAAAATTGCCTATGGTAATGTCTGCTTGTATGAATGATTTCTTCCTAGTGCTTGTAACTGTTTTTCACTCTAAATTAGTTTTTTTAACAAGACCAATTTCCAAAAGCTTTACAGTAGTTTAACAGTTTAGAACACTTTTGTCTGGAAATACCAGATAGCTGATATTTTCAGTATATACTTCAAGTGTAGTTATTTGACCTCTGAAGACAGTTTGTGGCTCTTAATTGAGAAATTTCACTATTGTTTTCTTCCAAAAAATAAATGATGTTATGATTTCCATCTAATGGTTATGTTCATTTTGTCAACAACCCGTTTAACATGTTAATCCAGAAAATGTATCACTTATTTTTAATTGATTTATGCAGTGGTATTTAAATTTAGGATGGTGCTAGTATTTTAAAAGCTCTGGCTCTCACACTGATGTCCCTAGACTGGCAGCATTAGGATCACTTGACAAATGTTTACATTTGTTAGAAATGCAGATATTTGAGTTTAAACCAGACCTACTGAATCACTCTGGGCATGAGGCCCAGCGATCTTTCTTTGTTTTCACAAGACCTTCCGAGGATCCCTCTGCATATTTAAGTTTGAGAACCAATATTTTTTCTGTTATTTTATCCTTTTGTTTTTATCAGTGCATGTTTATACTAAATAATGATCACATTCCTAGTGGGCAGTTGGTACATGTATATGACACATCTTCTTTCTTTTTTTCACCTCCTTCCCCTTCTTTCCTTACCTCTCCCTCCATTTCTTGGTTCATGGCCCTTTTACAAAAGATCTGTCTCCCTATTATCTATCTTTTATTTTGTTTTTTTATTTATGTTTTGGGTTTCTCATGTAAGAAACCAGGTGATAATTAAGCTTGTGTGTCTGATTTATTTTACATAACATTATAGTTGCAAGGTGCATCCAAAAAACCACTTTTAAATTTATCATCTAAGGTTAATATTTTTACAAAACTGATGAAAATGGTGACATAATTGCTTAATAAGATATTTGAGTAATTATTAAATATTATCAGTTGATTTATTTATGATCTTGGATTTAGTATTTTAATTACTTCTACATTTTTTCTTAGAACAGTTACAAATCATGAAGACTTTTAAAACTATTCCTGGTTTCATTGCTTGGAAGATTTGTTTCCATTTTTTCTTTAAACTTTTATCCCCACCAGGGATTTAGCTCAGTGGCATAAGAACCTGCTTTGCAAGTGCGCAGTAATGAGTTCGATCCCCGGTACCAAAAAAAAAAAGAGAGAGAATTAAACTTTTATCCCCACAAATGCACACTATTTAAAATGATAGTTTATGTTCATTTTTGTGAAGGCAGTATAGTATGGTGACTAAAATTTAGAGTCAGATATGCTGTGAATTTGAGTCTCAGTTTTACTTCCCACCTGCCATTAACCTTTTAGCAATCATCTGAGCTTTGCTTTCTAATCTGCAAAAAATAGATAATAGTAGAAGCTAGGATAATCAGGCTAAAAGAGGTAATATATGGAAAGAATTTTGTACAGTGCCTGGCATATAGTAAGAAGTGGATAATTATTAGCTATTTTTAGTTCACTTTGTGCTCCTATAGTATTTCATTGAGTTAATATATCATATGTTACCTAACCATGTCTTTATTTTGGAGTCTTAGTTTCTTTAGAACTGTATTTATCAGAGTGCTATTTTGCTACTAGATAAGGAGCTTATTGAAAAATGTCATTTCATGCTGTGCTTTCCTTATTGGAGATTGTCTTACTATGAAAATAATGTCTATGGAACTGAATAGTGTTCTTACAGACTTAAACCAGTGACAAACACCCTAAGTAATATTGACTTAGTGATTTATGTTGCAGTAAAGGTACTATTATTTCACATCATGGATTGTGATACTCCATCTTGCCTTTGTGGCCCAGGATTACCTTTGCTATTCTAAATCTCTTCTGGATCCAGATGAATTTTAGGATTATTTTCTCTAATTCTGTGAGATAAGTTATTGGAATGTTGATTGGGATTACATTGGATCTGTGTAACAGTTTTGGAACTATGAACATTTTCACTATATTGTTTTTTTCTACCCAACAGCACAGGATATCTCTTAATTTTCTAATAACGTCAATCTCCTTTTTCAGAGTACTGTAGTTTTAAGTATAGAGATCTTTTACATCATTTATTAAATTGACTCCTAGTTATTTCATTTTTGGAGATGCTGTTGTTAAAGGTGTTATTTCTCTGATTTTTCTCTCAGTGAGGTTGTGATTCATGTATTGGAAGGCTGTTTATTGATTTTTTGAGTGTTGACTTTGTATCTAGCTATGCTACTGAATTTAATAATTAAATCTACCAGTTTTCTTAGTAGAATTTTTGGGGTCTTAGAGAGTATCAGGTCATCTGCAAATAGCAATAGTTTAACTTCTTCCTTTCTATCTTTATTCCTTTTATGTCTTTCTCTTGTCTAAGTGCTCTAAAGTTTCCTGGACTATGTTGAATAAGAGTGGAGACAATGGATATCTTGTCTTGTTCCTAATTTTAAAGTGAAAGCTTTCAGTTTTTGTCACTGTTTTGGTGTGATGGTGGCTGTTACTTTGTCATAGATGGCTTTCATCAGCTTGAGATAAAGATGATATATTCCAATATTCTGTAGGGTTTTTATCATGAATGGATGCTGGACTTTGTCAAAAAAATTTTCTGCATCTATTGAGATGGTCGTATGATTTTTTTCCGTTTTTGTATTTAAAGAAAAAAACAGAAAAACGGTAGAAATATTACAGAATTTCAAAAAAGATAAACAGTAAGAGATCACTGGTTGATAAATTACATATTGTCCTTTTAGAAATAATTGTTCAAGTTACAAAATTAAAGCATACAAAGTGGACATTCAAGCAGTGAGACTGCAAACAGATCTGTTCAACAATCCAGCAAGAACTTAGAAGTATGGTTATCAATCCCATACACTTAAATATTCATGCAGTTATATCTTTTATTGCACTTCCTATTTCCTCCCTTTTACAATAGCAATTATGCATTTTTTAAAAATTTTATTTAAAGAGAAAAAAAAGCAAAAGAAAAAAGGTAGCAACAATACAGAATTCTAAAAGAAAAAAAGAACAAAACACTAAGAAATCACTAGTTGACAAATTACATATTGTCATCTTGGATGTAGTTGTTCAAGTTACAAAATTAATGAATACATAGTAGACATTCAAACAGTGAGACTGCAAACAGTTCTGCTCAAAGATTCAGCAATATGGTCATCTATTTTACATACTCATACATGCAGTTATATCCCTTAGAGACCTTTCTTTTCCTCTTTTTTACAATAGCAGTTACACATTTTGGCTTTTATTATTCTTATAGTTCTAATCACTTTTTACATTAGAGACACAATGTGATATTTATAAATATGATCCTCATTTGTTTCACTAATGAGGATAGTCTCAAGTTGTCTCCATTTACCTATGAAGGCCTCAAGACTATCCTTTTTATAGCTGATTAATATTCCATTGTGTAAAAAATACCACATCTTTTTCATCCACTCTGCAGTTGATGGGGATCTTGGTTGTTTCCAAGATTTAGCTATTACAAATTGTGCTCCTATGAACATGGGTGCACATATATCACTGTGATATGAACTTTTCAGTTCTTCTGGGAAAATACCCAGGAGGGAATAGCTGGATTGAATGGAACTTCCAATTCTAGTCTTCTGAGAATTCTCCATATGGTTTTCCATAGTGGTTGCACCAGTCTACATTCCCACCAACAGTGGAGCAGTGTTCCTTTTTCCCCACAGCCTCACCAACATTTGTTATCAGTTGATTTCTTGATGGCAGCTATTCTTTCTGGAGTGAGGTAAAAATCTCAGTGTTATTTTAATTTGCATTTCTCAAATGACCAGTGATGGTGAACATTTCTTCATGTATTTATTTGCCATTTGTATCTCTTTCTCTGAGAACTGTGTGTTCATCTCAGATGCCCATTTTTGGAGAGGGTCTTTGAATTTGGGGAGCTTGATGTTTTTCAATTCTTTACATGTTCTGGATATAAGTCCTTTGTCTGAGGGGTTGCTGGGTAAAATTCTTTCCCAATCTGTGGGTTTTCTTTTCACTCTGTTAGTGATTTCCTTTGAAGTGCAGTAACTTTTCAATAATATGGGATCCCAGTTGTTGATCCTTTCAAGTTTTTCCTGAGCAGTTTGCATTTTGTTCATACATTCTTTGCCCACCCCTATGTCTCCAAGACTTCTACCTACCTTGGCTTCCAGTAGATTTAGTGTTTCTGTTTTATATTTAGGTCTTTGATCCATTTAGACTTCAGTTTTGTGCAAGGTGATAGGCATGGATCTTGTTTCAGTCTTCAGCATGTGGAGAGCCAATTTTTCCAACACCATTTATTAAAGAGGCTATCCTTCTTCCAGTGGATGTATTTAGCCCCTTTGTCAAATATCATGTAGCTGAATGTCTTTGTAGGTCTATTTCTTTGCCAGTACCATGCTGATTTTATCACTGTGGCTTTGTAGTATAGATTCAAGTCAGGAATTGAGATGCCTCCTGCCTTGCCTTTGTTACCCAGAACTGCCTTTGCTATTCTAGGTCTCTTCTGTTTCCAAATGAATTTTAGGAGTGTTTTCTCTAGATCTGTGAGGTATGTCAATGGTATTTTCATTGGGATTGCATTAAATCTGTATAACAGTTTTTGTAGAATGGCCATTTTCACAATGTTGGCTCCTCCTAGCCAAGAGCAAGTAATAGCCTTCCATTTTTTTGATATCCTCTTCAATCTCCTTTTTCAACATAGTATAATTTTCAGAATATAGGTCTTTTACATTTTTAGTTAGGTTGATTCCTCAGTATTTCATTTTTTTACATGTTATTGTAAAGGGCAGTATTTCCATAATTTCTCTCTCGGTGAGTTTTTTGTTTGTACAGGAATGCTATTGATTTTTGAGCATTGACTTTGTATCCAGCTACACTGCTGAACTTGTTTATTACCTCTAGTAGTCTTTTAATGGAGCTTTTTGGGTCTTCTATATAGAATATCATGTCATGTGCAAATAGTGATAATTTAACTTCTTCCTTTCCTATCTTTATCCCTTTTATTTCTCTCTCTTGTCTGATTGCCCTGGCTATTGTTTCCAGATCTGTATTGAAAAGGAGTGGTGATAGTGGACATCCTTGTCTTGTTTCTGATTTTAATGTGAAAGCTTTCAGTTTTTGTCCATTTAGTATAATGTTGGCTGTTGGTTCGTCATAGATGGCCTTTATAAGGTTGAGTTAGACATCATGTATTCTGAGTTTCTGAAGGGTTTTATCATGAACATGTGTTGGACTTTATCGAAAGCTTTTTCTGCATCTATTGAGATGACCATGTGGTTTTTATTTTTGGATCTGTTGATGTGATGTATTACATTTATTGATTTGTGTACGTTAAACCATCCTTGCATTCCTGGAATGAACCCAACTTGGTCATACTGTATAATCTTCATAATGTATCATCTTCTTGATGATTTGCTCCATTCTATTTGCCAGTATTTTATTGAGAATCTTTGCATCAGTGTTCATTAGTGAGATTGGCCTGTTGTTCTCCTTGTTGGTTGGATCTTTGGTTTTGATATCAGAGTAATACTTGCCTCCAGGAATCATTTAGGGAGGATTGCTTCCTTATCAATTTCATTGAAGATTTTAAGGAGTATTGGCAGATCTTCTCTAGATTTCTTGTAGAATTCAGCTGTGAATCCATCCTGACCTGCGCTTTTCTTTGCTGGTAAGTTTTTAATTACATTTTCAATTTCAATAGCTGATATTGGGTTGTTCAAAATTGCTGTATCTTCTTGGTTGAACTTTGGTGGTTCATAGGTTTCTAGAAATCTGTCCATTTCCTCTATGTTTTCCACTCTATGTGAGAAGAGATTTTCAAAGTAGGTATTCATCATCTTTTGAATTTCCATGGGATCTGTAGTAATTTCACCCTTTTCAGTTCTTATTGTGTGACTTTGGATTTTTTTCTTTCTTTCTCTTGATAAGGTTAGCTAGGGGTTTGTCAGTTTTGTTTATTGTCTCAAAAAACCAGTTTTTTGATTCATTAATTCTTTGCATTATTTTTTTAGTTTCAATTGTATTGATTTCTGCTCTACTCTTTACAATTTCCTCTTTTCTGTGAGCTTTTGGTTTAGCTTGTTCTTCTTTTTCTAGAACCTTGAGATGGGGCATTAGATTGTTTACTTGTGCTCGTTCTGTTTTCTTCATATGACAATTTATTGCTATGTATTTCCCTCTTAATGACCACTTTCATTGCATCCCATAGATTACAGCATGTTGTTTCTGTGTTTTCATTGTAGGTATTGCTTTATTTCTTCCTTAATTTCATCTCTAGCCCACTGCTTGTTCAAAAGGTTAGTACTTATTTTCCATGTATTTATGCAGACGTTGCAATTTCTTTTGCCATTAATTTCAAATTTCAGTGCGCTATGGTCAGATATTATGCATGGAATGATTGTAATACCTTTGCATTTATTTAAGAATGTTTTATGGGATAACATATGGTCTATTTTGGAGAATGTCCCTGGCGCTGCTGAGCAGAATGTGTATTCTGATATGGTTGGGTGGAACACTCTGTATGCATCTACTAAGTCCAATTGCTGACAGGTATGATTCAGTTCTGTTATTTCTTTGCTGACTTTTTGTCTAGTTGATCTATCTCTTTGTGACAATGGGCTGTTAGGATCCCCTGTTATATCTGTGTTCTTGTGTATTTGGTTTTTCAGGTCCATTAGTATCTGTCTGATATAGTTGGGTGCTCTTGTATTTGGTGCATATATATTTATAATTGTTAGTTCTTCCTCTTGAATTTGTCCTTAATGAATATGTAGTGACCTTGTCTATCTCTTTTAATCATTTTAGGTTTGAAGTTCATGTGGTTTGCAAATAGAATAGTTACCCTTTTTTCTGGGTTCCTGTTGCATGAAATACTGTTTTCCAGCCTTTGACTTTTAATCTATGAGTTTCGTTTTGGGTCAGATGTGTTTCTTGTATACAGCATATTGTGGGATAATGTTTCTTGATCCATTCTGTCAACCTACTTCTTTGATAGGTGAATGGAGGCCATTTACTTTTATGGATATCACTGATATGTACTGGCTCGACTTTGCCATGTTACATTCCAGTTGTTTGCTTTCTGCTTTTCCCCTTATTTAATTGCTTATCCTACCTGGTGGTTTCTTTCTGTTGTTGTTTTGGGGATTGTGGTCATTTTTATCTCTGTCTAGTATGTCTTTCAGTACTCTTTCTAGGGTTGGTTTGGTGGACGTGAATTTCTTCATTTGTTCTTTGTCATGGAAGTATATTGTTTCTCCAATAAATTTGAATGAAAGTTTTGCTGGGTACATCAGTCTGGTTGAAAGTTGTTTTCTTTCAGGGCTTTAAATACCTCACTCCAAGCTCTTCTTGACTTGAGTATTTGTGGTGAAAAGTCTGCTGTGATTCTAAAGGGCTTTCCTGATAGGTGAGTTGTGTCTTTTCTCTTACAGCTTTTATTATTCTGTTTTTATGCTATATGTCTGAGATCTTAATTATTATGTGTCTGGGTATGGATTTATGTTGACTGTGACTGTTTATTGTTTACTGTGCCTCACTTATCTGCATATCAGATTCTTTCCCCATGTTTGGGAAGTTTTCTTCTATTGCTTCTATGAATATTTTGGCTATGTCATTTGCATTGACTCCTGCCTCTTCACTGATGCCTATTAACCTTATATTTTTTCTGTTGCCATCATGTTGAAGCTGTTGGATTGTCACTTCATGCTGCTTTGTTATTTTTAGAAGTTTTATCCTTTCATAATCACTGGTTTCAATCCTGTCCTCAAGGTCTGAAATCCTATCCTCAGCTTCATTTAGGCAGTTTTGCACACTTTCAATAGAATTTTTTGTTTCTTGGATGTCCCTTTGATTTTGCTTCATGAATTCTGCATGTTTTCTATATTGTTCATTCAAGGTTTCAATCAGTTTCCCATGCTCGTGTACTTTTTTTTCTATTTCTTCTTTAGCTGCACTCAGCAACTCCTTTACTAAGGTTGTTATTTCTGTCTTTACATGGTAGGGTACTTCTAATTTGATTTCCTCTATATCCTCATGGAGTTGTTTGTTTTTTTTTTATTTCCCTCGTATCTTTTCAGAGATTTCCGATGTGTTACTTTTGGGGTCCTCTACTTCAATGTCTCCTGTACTTGCTCCTGGTAGACTAGATGTTTGAGACTGCATTTTGCTTTTTCATTTTGCCATTTTCACTCTACCTGTTTTCTTTGTATAGAAGGGTGTCACCCAAACTCTTTTCAGACCTACCAAGGTCTTCCAGTTAGTTGGAAGGTACTTTATTGCTGGTCCTATTTACCCACTGTATACCTCTATTTTAGGGTTATACTCACCACACTGACACAGTTAATCCACTGTAGTGCAAGGTATGTGGCCTGGGAGCAAAGTTCCAAGTCCTTTCCGTGCACTGGGATTCTGCGTTCAGGGCCCGAGCTGTCTTAGTTACTTTTTACCCCAAGATACAATGACCAACACCACACTGACTGGAGCCTGCTGAGGTCTTCTGTTTGGGTGAGGGGCTCCTGAGTTTCTCATCTAGCCAGTGCAGCAATCCATTGTAGTTCAAGGTTCCAATGTTCCCAGTGGAAGGGCAGACCCAGCAGAAGCGGCAGCCGGGGCAGTTTAGGCCTGGTGCGGCCTTGCCTCATGTTTCTGCTGGAAGGGCAGGCCCAGCAGAAGCAGTCTGGTGCAGTTTTAGGCCTGGGGTGGGCTTCTGCAATGTTCCCAGTGGAAGGGGGGGCCCAGCAGAAGCAGTCCGGGCTGTGGGTTGTCTTTTTACTTTCCTTTTGGTGTCATTTGAAAATCAAAACTTTTAAATTTTAATAAAGTCCAGTTTTTTTTTTCTTTTCATTGCTTTTACTTTGGATGTCATTTTTAAGAAAGTACCTAAGTCAAGGTCACAAAGCTTTCTTTCTGTAATTTGTTTAAGTTTTAACTCTTATGTTTAGATCTGTGACCTGTCTTGGTAGTATCTGTGTATGGTATAAGGAAGGTGTACAGATTCATATATATGTATATGTGTATGTATATGTATATGTATGTATATATATCTTCAGTTGTCCCAGAACCACATGTTGAAAACCCTTTTGTTTCAATATTGAGTGATCTTAGCACTCTTATGGAAAGTTAGTTAGCCCTAGGTTTCATACCTTGATTTCTAGAATTTCAGTTCTATTCTATTTATCTCTAAGCTGGTACCATATTGTCATGATTATTTTATCTCTCTCATAGGTTTTAAGGTCAGAAAATATCAATCTTCCAACTTGATTCTTCCTTTACAAGATGGCTCAGACTGTTCTGGGTACCTTTCCTGTATTTATAAATTTTAGGGTGATCTTGTTTCTGTAAAGAAGAAAAAAAACCTATCATGTAGAATCTGTAGATCAATTTTGGGGTATTGCTGTTATAACAATATGTCTTGGTTAGTTTTATCTTGTTGCTGAGACAAAATTCCTATCACTAAAAGTGAAGGAAAGAAAAATTTATTTATCTTACTATTTGCAGAGGTTTCAGTCCATGATCAGCTGGCTCCAAGGCAGGGTGGTGTGACATAGAAGCAACACTTCAAGGCATCAATCAGAAGAAGCAGCCAGAGCAAAAGTGGGGGGGGTGCAAGCCTCTCTTCTTCCCTTACAGACCATCCCTGACCCCCCACAGGGGTGTAGCACTCACAAAATCTAAGTGCCCTCCTCTTGTACAAGATGAGGGTATTTACAAAGTAAATAGCTTCAAAGTAAATTCCCTGCTGAGTCTTTTAGTTAAACTTCTAAACTTATCAAGTTGACACAATGTATCAGCCATAGCAGTCTACCCCTTGTCAGCTTGGTAACACGACATTTCTTTAAACAGGTTTCCAGATACAAAGGCATGCTTATTCTTGCCATTTCACATCTTGAATATTATGACACAGGTCTTGCAATCTTTTAGAACCAGTATTGTCTATCAACATTGTATTACATTAGAAGCATAACATTCTTCCCTTGACTCCCCAAAGACTCATGCACATACCTTTATGCAAAAGTCATTTAGTTCATCTCTAAAAGCTGCCAAATTCCTAGCAGTTTCAGCATTGCTGAAAAGTCCAAGTCCCAAGTCTCTTCCAACATGTGAAGCAAACTCTTAGCTGCAAGACCCTGTACAAATGAAAAGTTAAACACTTTAAACATTCAATGGCACAAGATAGATATTTTCATTCCAAAAGCTACAAAGAGGAGGATACAAAGGATTAGGATAAAAGCAAGTCCAAAATCCAGCAGGGCAAACATTAAGTCCTGTAGTTGCATCTCCAGCATCTGTAGCAATCTGTGGCAAATTGTGAGCTCCAAAGTGTTTGTATGACTCCACCCTATTACACTTCTGGTGGTTGTAGCTCCCATGGCTTCTCTCTTAGTCCTGCTTTGCTCCCTCCTTGCAGCTTTCCTTAGATGAGTCATGTTCCTGGCTTTTCCAAACTTCTGGGGTTTCCACTGCACTTTTGGCTTACATCTTCACACATTGCCCTCTCAAGGGAACACTGCTTGGCCACCCAGGCATTCTGAAATCGAGGTGGAAGCTTTTTTAACTTCAGAACTCTTGCATTCTCTATGCATGTAAAACCAGCACCTGTGGATGATGCCAATATCTGCTGCCAACTGGAGCAGTAGCCAGGTTTTCCTGTCTTGGCTGTAGGGGTCGAATACCTGGATCACTGAGCTCTCTGAACCTGACTACGAAGAACAAATTCTCTGTGCAACTGCTGTTCTAGAACATGGTGCTCTAAGGCTTTTGCCTCAATGCCAAGTCTTTCACTTTTGCAGTTTTGAGGCTATGATGGTTTGAGACTTGCTGTTTTTTGTGACAACATCTTTTCTGTTTTCCTGTTTCTTCTCAACAATTGAGATTCCTTCAGCTTTTATCTTTGCAGTCCACAGCTTTATTGGAGTTTTCTTTCTGGTCAAACGCACAATGTTTTAAATCATCCTACTTGGCTCATTGCTCTTGATTTGCAACATAAATCTGGCTAAAAGCCCCCAACAATAGCCATGCCACCACCTCAGCATTTGACTGCCTTGAAATTTCTTTTGCCAGATTAATTAGTACATTGCCCTTAATCTTAGTCTCATGCAAAATCTCTGGATATGAGCAAAATACAGACAAACTTTCACCAAGCTATAACACACATTGTCTGGAGTCTAACAACCAATGCATTCTTTCTTGCCAGTGGAAATCTCCTAAGCCTGGTGTTTACCAACAGGATTTCTATCAGTGTTCTGGTCTTCTGAGCTTTGACCAGAATCTCCCATACAGCGTAGCCTGAACATTCCAGCACTACTCTTTCAGGTGACATCTCTGAATCTTTCCAAACTCTTCCCCCAAACCATTACCAAAGGCTCCTGAACACATAGTCAGGTACAGTCACAGCAATAACCCCACATCTCTGGTACCAAATTCTGTCTTGGTTGCTTTTCTCTCATTGCTGAGACAAAATAACTGACACCCAGTATGAATGAAGGCAAGATTTATTTAGCTTACAGCCAGCAAAAGCAGCAAGAACAAATCAAGGGGAGCAAGCCCTAATCCTAATCCTCTGTGTGCCTTCCTCTTTCACCTGATGGGGATATTTACAAAGTAAAGGACCATAACTCCCTGCTGAATCTCTTAAACTTCTAAACTTCTCAGGTCTACATAATGTGTCAACAATGCCACAATATTAAAGTTCTGTGACCATGGGGTATCTTTCTATTCATTTGAGTATTTGTTTTTTAACAATATTTTGTTATTTCTTCAGTGTGTAAGTCTAACATGACAGATTATTTCCTTGTACAGGCTCCCCTGAGCTCTGCATTTATTTAGGCCTCATCCTTTGTTTTGTCCTTAGCCTGCTTAAGCAAGCCTTACAAAGAAACCTGCTAATACCCCACCCTTGATATCTGACACCCTTGATATCTGATCAGGTTCCCCATTCTCTACATTTGATATATAAATTTGGCCTGTTCTTAGCAAAAATCCTATGAGGGCAGTTTAGAAAATATCCCCTTACCCTGTATGTCACTTCTTTAGTAACTTACCTTTTTTTCTGCTCATTTACCATAGAGTCCCACTTTCCTTGTTATGTTAGGAGTTGAACTCAGACCTCTAGTGCAATAGTTTTGAAAAAAACCTGTCCAGCCAATTTTAATGAGTCAAGATACTTTCTCTTTTAACAGTATTGTTTCTCTTCTGTATTAATTTCTCTATTTGTTTAAGTTATTTGTTTAATTTAGGTATATATAATAATCACATTCATTATAGGAAATTTATACCTGTACATGATACATCTTGATACCTCTTTTTCCCCATTTCTATCTGTATTTCCTCCCTTCAACCCCCCTTCCCCTCCCTATTCACAAAGCTGTGTTTCCATTTTATATTTTCTTATTCTTTTCCTTTATTTCTTCTTCCCTCTTCTAAGTTTCCTTTTGCTTTTGAACAATTTCTTCCTATTTCACAATGTCTGTTTTACATTTGGTCCATATTTACACTTTTAGTTTCTCACACCAGAGAGATAATGATGAATTTACATGTGTGTCCAATTTATTTCACTTACAGTGGTCTCAAGGTCCATCCATTTATCTATAAATGTCTCAATTGATAAAAAAAGATGTGTTTTTTACATATAATGAAATATTGCTCAGCCACAAAAAAGATAAAATTGAGGCCATTTATAACAGTATTGTTTCTAACATCTGTTCCTTAAGTTTTTCATTTTTTTGAAGTTATTGAAAATGGAAACTTTTTACTTTTGTTTTTGAATTGATCATTACTAATGTATAGAACTACATTTGATCTTTCTGTATTGATTGTATTAATCACCTTTTTGTCACTGTGACCAAGTAGCTGACATACACAATTTAAAGGATATGTTTATTTTGACTAATGGCTTCAGAGATTTCAGTCCATGGTTGCCTGACTCCAAGGCAGAAATATCGCAGAAAGTCATGGTTGAAGAAAGCTGCTCGACTCAGGGCAGCATAGAAATAGGAGGTAAAAAAACCAAGAGGAAGGGACTTGGTCCCCAAGGTCACAGCCCCCTGACCCACCTAGACACACCCAGAATTATGCTTTATTAATCTTATAGGTATCTCTTAAGCCAGTTCTAGAAAATTACCTTTATCAGTGCTCCTCTGTGTATGTGTGTATTTAGATTCAAATTACTGTTTAGTGTGTTGCTCTCAGCCTGAAGGAATTTCTGTAGTATTTCTTACAAGGCAAGTCTACTAGCAATGTATTCTCAATTTTTGTTTATCTGGAAGTGTTTTTATTTTACTTTCATTTAGAAAGGTAGTTTTATTGCTGAAATTTTATTCTCTTTCATCACTTAGAATATGTCATCTCACTGCCTTCTGACCTCTACTATTTCTGATGAGAAAAGTCATCTTTTAATCTTACTGGTTTTCTCTTGTATGTGATGGGTTGTTTCTCTCTTGAGGTTTCAACATTTTGTCTCTTTTTCATTTGGGATATGTCTAGTTGTAGAGCTCTTCCTGATTCACCTGCTTGTTAACATTGATCTCTTTAGATATGTAAATTAATGTTTTTCATTGTATTTGAGATATTTTTACTAGTATTATTAATTTTTTTTCCTTTCTTTAGCTTTTCTTTTGGTACTTCCATTACTCATATGTTGGTGCACTTAGGATGCCTAGCATTTTTCTGAGGCTCAGTTAAATTTTTGTCCATTATTTTTCCTTCCTTTATCATCAAGTTTACTGATTCTTCTGCCTGCTCCAAGCTATTGTTAAATTCTTCTATTGAGTTTTAAATTTCTTTTATTGTTCTTAAATTTTATTTGGTCCTTTTACAAACCATTTTTAATGCTTGATTGATTGATCTCTTTGGTGAACCATTGCCATCATACTTTACTTTTTTAAGTGTGGTTTCCTTTAGTTCATTGAACATATTCATTATGGCTTTGAAGTTTTTGTTGTGCTCAACAGCTAGATTACCTCAGGTTATTTTTTTGTTCCTATGTATGGGTCACATGGGTCTATTAATGTCTTATAATGTTTTGTTGAAAATTGGACATTTTAGATGCTGTACTATAGCAATTCTAGGTACTAATCCCTCACTCACAGTTTATCTGTTTTCTTGTTTAGTGACATGGCTAGAGTTTTCCACTGAAGTCTATTTCTTCCATAATGTGCATCCTATAATGTACCTTAGAAGGAAGAGCTTTGGACATGCACATTACCATCCTGGAATAGCATAGGTCTTTGAGTGTCTCATTTCTTGATATTTTCTGTTAAGTGTCTAGCTGCTCTGCTACTGTGTCTTCTAGACTGCTTGCCTTCTCAAGTTACAGACTAATTATACTATTGATTTTGATAGTACCCTATAAGTAACCTGTTCTAGTCTGATCTAATTAGATTTGGGCTTTCTCATGAGGGCAGTCTTAAGAGGCTTGAAGTGAACCCAGAAGGGCTCTTCTTACCTGTAACTTTTTCTCTTTCTGTTTGTTAAATTTCTAGCTGATGTACAGTTTAGTTTGTTTTTCATGTGAAGCTACCCATCTCATGTTATTTGTTTAATCTCCAAAATCTCCATTGTTTTTAAAACACCCTCAGGTTTGAACTTCCAAAAAATGATTCTCCTAGGGAAAGTTCCCTGTCCTTATTTAGCCTTGGTTCTCCACTTGGAATAAAATCTAAGTCACTGCCTTGGAGCTATTAGCTTGGTTGTTGACAGTTTCCCTTGGAGTGATACCTTTGCCTTACCAGTGGGGAGCTGTATGTCTTTACTTTTGCCTTGTCCTTCCCAGCATTGAAACTCCACTACATGAGTGAATGCAAGCAACAGTAGTTAGGACCTTGTATTTTTGGACTACTGTTTGAGGAACAGCTGTCCTATGGGTGGGGACTGGGTAGAGGAAGGAAACACCAAACCTGTCAGCTGTTCTTTCAATGAACAGAGTTTCTACAACACAGAACTGAAGGAGGAGTGGAATAAGAAATGCCGATGTGACCATGATCTTCCTTGGAAGAAATAGTAGACCTTGACTTGTACCTAAGAAAAGGTAGCCCTCAGGGCTGTACTTGCTATGAGTGGAACTTTCATCTCACTGAGCTAAGAGAGTGAATGGGTTATGGATTAGTGCCAATGACTTATAGTTCTTACCAAGAATTAATTTTCTTGTATAAGTGTTTCTCCTTTTGCTATATGCCTTTCGGACATATAGAATTTCTAGGTGTTGTTTGTATAACTTCCATCACATCTGTTAGTTTTGCTGAGGAGAGAATCTGAGGAGTTACTCATGTCACAATTCTGAAAGTGCCTAACTCTCACCATTTTGAGATCATGTTTTTAGCTTTTTTATTCTCAAATCATACCTTAATTCAGGAATATACATATTACAGCTTGTGGGTCAATTCTGGTTTGCTGCCTGTTTTTCTACATAAAGTTTTATTAGAACACAGCCATGCCCATTGATTTGCATATTATCTATGTCTGATAAAGTAGAGTAACTGCAACTGAGACTGCACTGTGCACAAAACCTAAAATACTTAGTCTCTTGTCCTTCATAGAAAAAAAATAAAACTGGCAACCCTACTTTAGTTGAAAAGACTTACTAAAATATCTTCTTAGCTTATAAAGAACAAAGGTTTATTTTGGCTCATGATTCTTGAAGTTCCAGTCCAAGGTTGAGAGATTTTCATCATGTTAGATCCCCTGGTAAAGGGAGCACATTGTGGCAGAACAAAATTTAGAATCTTTTACTCTTTATAGGTACAGATACTTCTGTAATAAATAAGAAGTTTCAAGAATAGCAACTTTAATTAAAATCAGATTAGGATTAAAATGAAAACAAATTTGTATATTTGTAATATAAAACATTTTTGTCTGATATTTTCAGATCTGGTAGCTCAGCGAGGAGAAAGATTGGAATTATTGATAGATAAAACAGAAAATCTTGTGGATTCAGTAAGTATGGAATATTATAAGTTTTTAAGATATAAAATAAAATTATTGAAAATGGTACCTGTCATAAACTGAAATGCCTTTAAATTCAGTACTGTGTTGGATTTTTTTCTTTCTCATCTCTAGTATGTGATTATACTGTGATAAGAATGACAATGAGGCGTAGAAGAAAGAAGTTATAATCCTTACTAGCAATTAAGGAAGGTTTGGTTAGGAAGACATACTCAGTATGTAGAAACAATTTTCTAATGTTTTGCATTGATGCCTAAATAGCTTGCCACCTCAATTCCAGGTAACAGTCTTTTTTCTATACAAACATGTAGAATATAAAACAGAGATATAGACTAGTTGTGACCTTGTTATAGAATCCTGAAAACTGCATAATTCACTTTCTTATTTATAGTGGTAGCTCAGATCTTTTCTTGTATCAAGCCAAAGATACAGATTGGGGAAGACGAACAAAGCCTTAAAGGAGATGGTGTACCCCTGAGAACTGTGTAATCCACAGTTTTGTGTGTCTTCACATTTTCCATGTGGTTACATTATCACATTATTAAAACTTGATATATGTTGAATAGATGGTGGACAGAGATGAGTTACAATTTGAGTCCACACAATTACAAAGTTAAACGTACAATAGAATTTTATACCTTTAAATGAATCTGTGATTGTGTTAGTCTGCTTTTTGTTGCTATGACAAAATATGTAAGAACAATAATTTTAAGAGAGGGTTAGTGGGGCTCATTGCAGTCCAGAGTCAGCCAGCTCCATTGCTGTAGGTCTGTTGCAAAGCAGAACACCATAGTGGAAGGATGCATAGAAGGAGGCTACCCGTGTCATGGCAGCCAGGAAGTGAGGTGGTGGGGTGAGACCTAAACAGCTCTGGAAGTACTCTTTTCTGAGTGTCTTTAATTGTGCTGTTCTGACTATCTGAATAGCCTGAATCATTTCAAAACTGTTCACTTTTATGGTCATTTTGACTTTTTGAGGAAAAGCCAGAAATCACATGGTACCAGATCTAGTGAATAGGGTGAATGAGTACATACATAATGTTTTATTTGACAGAAATTGCTGCAAATAGTTGATTAACGAGGTGTGACAAAAAACATGTTGAATAATGAAATTAAAAATTTGTTACAGAGACATTTTTCAGTGTAGGATTTATTTTGGGGGAAACATAGGTAGTTAGATACTTAGTTATACCTTTTAGCTACTGTGAATAATGCTACAGTCGACATTAGTGTAAAGTATCTGAGTTCCTACTTTCAATTTGGTTTTATATCTGGGAGTGGACTTCCTTTGTCATACAGTAATATGAAATTTGGAATTTTTAAGACCCACTAAACTTTTAACATAACATTTTACATTCCTGCCCTCAGCATACAAGGATACGAATTTCTCTACATTTTTTTCGCTACATTATTTTTTCACCTTTTCATTATAGTAATCCTAGTGAATGTGAAGTATTACCTCATTATTTTGATTTATATGTCCCTAATAACTAATATTTTAAGAATATACAAGTTTGATATAGTATGGGAAAGTTATGGGTGCTAGAAGAGATCACAGTAAGACTTAGAAGACAGACATTTATTGTATTCACAGGTCCTAGAGATAGGGTGACCATGTACCACACAGGATAACGGGGAAAAACACCAGGGTGTTAATGAGGCAGAAGGTCAGAAGAAATGGGAAAGCAAGGCCAAAGAGTAAAACTGTTTAGAATTCACTGTTTTGATAATATCAGTCGAATTTGAGCTATTGGGTTGATCTCTAGCTATGTAGTACCTGATCCTGGGATGACTAAGGCGGTGGAATATTGTTTATTGAATTGAATTGGCCAGAGAAAGGAGCTAAAATTTTGTATTCATACATTTGCATTATCATAAAACATGCAGTGTGAGACCATTAAGTTAAATGAAACAAATCAGACATATAAACTTAAATATTTTTTGAATAACTTCTTTTACATGAGAAACCCAAAATATATATAAAAAGCAAACTGAGAAATAATAGGAAAGAAGGAGATAGATCTTTTGCAAAAGAGAAGACGACCAAGAAAAAGATGGAGAAGAGAGGAAGGAGCTGAAAAAAGAATTAAGATGTGTTATGTATCTGGGTGTGGTGGCAAACTCCTGTAATGCTAGCACTCAAGAGGCTGAGGCAGGAGGATTGTTGCAAGTTCGAGACCAGCCTGGGCTACAAAGTGAGCTCAAGCCCAGCCTGAACTGCATAGCGAAACCCTGTCCCAAAATGCAAACACACACAGACACACACACACACACACACACACACACACACACACACACACACACGATGTGCTATGTACCATGCTGGTTTTATTATACCAGCTTTGTAGTATAATTTCAGGTCAGGGATTGTAATTCCTCTTGTCTTGCCTTTGTTGCCCAGGATTGCCTTTGTTATTCTAGGTCTCTTCTAGTTCCAGATGAATTTTCAAAATATTTTTTCTAGATCTGTGAGGTAGTATTTATACAGTGGAGTACTACTCAGCCATAAGAACATAAACTTGAGGCTGTTACAGGTAAATGGATACAACTAGAGACCATACTCATAAGTGAAATAAGTCAGACTCATGTATAAATACATATTGTCTTGCTACTGGAAGAAACTGAAAGTAAATAAGATCCAAAAAGTTACAATAGATAATAGTGAAAGGGAAAGAAATTGTTCAAAGGGAAGTCATGTTGTTTGGTCAATCTTTCATGCCTATATCTGGTAACCTGAGCAACTATTTTGAAGATAACAAAATGCAATATAATAACCATTGTTAAATTGCTATCTTGTTTTGAAATCCTGTATCAGTATTGTTTTGTTGTTGTTGTTGTCCTTTGACTTTTGTTATTTTTCTTTGCTTGATTGCTTTTTGTTTTTTCTCTGCTTTTTTTTTCTCTTAAAAGAAAGATAGCTGAATGTGGTGGTGCACACCTGTAATCCCAGCACTTGGGATGCTGAGGCAGGAGGATGGTTGCAAGCTCAAGACCAGCCTAGGCTACAAAGTGAGCTCAAAGCTAGCCTGAATTGCATAGTGAGACCTTGTCTCAGACGGACAGAAAAAAAAGATGTGTTATATGTGTATGCCAATCCCCCATGAGGAATGTAATCATTATGTGCTATAAACATGAACTAATCAAAATCAAACCAAAAAAATAAGAAACAAATGACATATTCTCTGTTGTGCCCTTTGCTGTCCCTAAAATTAACTCCCCTAAAGAAGGCTTCTTTATCTCACTAGCCAATTTTTTATTAAAGATATTAAGACATAGTATACAGAAAGTTTTTAAAAATATATAAAACTTTTAATGTTGAAAATCTTTACATGAGCTTGTTTGACCATCAGTACATCTTATTTGGAGAAATTATTCTACTCTGTAGCATATTGTAATAATTTTTAGTTGTTAGTGCAGTGTAGGAGTATTTATAATATAATCAAATATTAAGCCCCTTGCAGATACATGCTTTGAAAATATTTCATATAATTCTCTGGGTTGTATTTTCATTCTCTTCATAGTTCCATTTGGTATACAAAAGTTTTAAAATTTGATGTCCATTTTATCTATTTTTTCTTTGAATTTCTGTACTTCTAGGGTTATATCTGAGAAACCTTTGCCAGATCCATGTCATGAAGCTTTCCCCTGTTGTCTTTTAAGCATTTTGTAGTTTTAGGTCTTCTTTTCCATTTTCAGTTAAATTTTGTTTATGGTATATTATAAATGTCAAACTTCATTCTTTTGCATGTGGATATTTGATATAACTAATGTCATTTAAGAAACAGTTAATTGTATTTTTATATATTAGAAAAATATTTCAAAAGTAAAAAATGAAAGTCCTATTTACAATATTATTTGAAAGATTACAATTTTTAGAAATAAACTTAAGAAAGTAAAGAGTTTCTATACAAAAAGAAATCTTAGCCTAGAAATTAGGCAAGAAAAAGAAAAGAGAATGCTATCTATTTGCAGATGACATGGTCATATATACAGAAAACCCTAAAGATCCCACTAAACACTAGCAGAAGTAATTTAAACATTCACTAAAGTTGGATGACATATCAACATACAAAGATCAGCAGGTCTGTGCTAAAAATGAATTATATGGAATAGAGATCAAAAAACAACCTTATTTGCAGTAGCTATAAAAACATAAAATACCTAAGAATAAATGTAACCAAAATGGTGAAAGATCTCTGTAATAAAGATTTTAGAACATTTATAAAAAACCAAAGACAAAAAAAAGAAAAACATCCAGTTTGATGTTCTGGGAAAAAAGTCAGTATTATTACAGTGCCCATACTACCCATAAAGATTCACTACAGTCCTTTCCAAAGTACTCATGCTGGTACCCACATGCACACCAGTGGCCATCAGGGACACTTCCCACTGCCAGTAGCCAGTGCAGGCTGGGAAAAGCAGCAGTCAACCCCACAGCAGTGTACCCAATGACCACTATCAAATACTCATAGCCAGGACTGGCCAGGAGAAGCAAACAGTCATACTTCAGAGAAATTGTAGCCAATGCAGGAATTGCCTGGGATCCCATTACCTGCTTGTCCAGAATAACTCAGGAAAATGTCAAGAAGAAGAAGCAAAAGGCAGTCTCTGGCCTCTAACCCATGCAGAGCAAGTCCAAGAGATGTAAATATGGAAGAGATTGGGAGTTACACACCTGAAATTCCTGAAGTAATGGCAACTGAAGTAAAGAAACAATTTCATGAGGCTATAAAAGAATTAGAACAGAAATACTATCTCAGGTGAAAGAAGAAATGAAAAAATAAAAGAATTGCTAAGCATCTCTAAAGAAGACATAGAGAAAAAATTAGAGGAGCACAAGAAAATGAGGAAAACCTTGAATGAACAATATAAGAGAGATTTAGAATGCATGAAACAGATGCAAAGAGATATCCAGGAAATTAAAAACTATTGAAAGCTGGCAAAAACACTTGAAAGAAACTGAAGATAACACTTTCAGACCTTGAAGACAGGTCTGCAGCTATCCATCACAAAAGGAAAGATCTCTTAAACAATACAAGGAACCAAGAAATAACAATTCAAGGGCTGCAAAATGACACAAAGAAAAATAATTTAAGAATATTAGGTGTCAGCAAAAAAGCAGGGGTCAACCCAGATGACATAAAAAATCTATTTACAGAAGTAATAGCTGGAAACTCCAAGCATGGGAACACAATATGACATACAGATTAAGTGAAGCATGCATAACTCCAACTAACCATAACCAAAATAGATCTATACCCACACATATAATAAGCAAGATCCCAGAAATTCAATAAAGGAACAACATTAAAATCTGGTAGAGAAAAGAAACAGATCACCTATAAAGGAAGACCCATCAGAATCACAACAGACTTCTCAACACAAACCATCAAATCAAGAAGCGCTGGGAGTGAAGTATTTCAAGTCCTGAAACAAAATAACTTCCAACCCAGATTGATATATCCTGCAAAACTATCTTTCTTTTTTTAAATTTTTAAAAATTTTTAAAATTTTTATTTAAAGGGGGGGGGGAAGCAAAATAGAAAAAAGGGTAGAAACAATACAGAATTTCAAAAAAATAAACAATAAGAAATCATAGTTGATACATTACATATTGTCTTCTTGGATATAGTTGTTCAAGTAACAAAATTAAAGGATATATACTATACATCCAAACAGTGAGACTGCAAACAGTTCTGCTCAAAGATCCAACAAAGATTCAGCAATATGGTCATCTATTTTACACACTCAAACATACATGCCATTATATCCCTTAGAGCACTTTCTTTTCCTCTCTTTTTTACAATAGCAATTACACATTTTGGGCTTTATTACTCTTACAGTTCTTATTACTTTTTACACTAGAGACACAATGTGATATTTATAAATGTGATTTTTTGTATTTCTATTTTATTTAAAGAGAAAAATAAAGCAAAACAGAAAAAAAGGGTAGAAAAATACAGAATTTAAAAAAAATGAACAGTAAGAAGTCACTAGTTGATACATTACACTTTGTCTTCCTGGATGTAGTTGTTCAAGTTACAAAATCAAAGCATACAAAGTGGACATTCAAACAGTGAGGCTGCAAACAGCTCCATTCTCTGATCCAACAAAAACTTAGCAACATAATTATCAATCCTACACCCTTAAATATACATGCAGTTATACCTTTAGAGCACTTTCTTTTCCTCCTTTTGCTTTTTAAGTCCATTATCTGTTTAGTTATATCATGTTTCAGGTTGTTCAGTACATAGCTGATCTGTTTTGTTATTTTTAAAAATTTTTACTTATTTATTAATATTTTTATTTTATTTATTTTATTTTTAAGTTAGTAAAATACAGCAGAACAAGACAGGCCATAGCCAACTGAGGCAGTGCAGTGAAATTGGCACAGAACCTCACAGCAGGCCACCAGGACAACAGCAATAGGCACAATAGTACATCTTGTTTTCTTCACAATAGTTGTTCCTTCAATCAGGCACAGCAATATCAAAGGAAATACTGAAATTACAAGAACAGAATATTGAATAGAGCAATACCATTGATCAAAACAGAGCAAAACAGAGATTAAAATATTTGCCCTCAAAGAGATGGCAGAAGAAAATCCCCTTATTCGCTATATCGCATATAGTCAAACTCACAAGACATGCTCAAATCTCTGGCTCTCACTTGTTAGCGGGGTGGGGAGATAGATGTTTGATTCTTAGCCCATGCACTGGTAGGCTCACAGCTAGAACTGGCTCCCCATTTTCCCAGCACCCCAAGGTCCAACATACTGCTTCACGGATCTCAGGAAATGTTGATATGGTTCTCGCCCCGGTGTGGCCGTGGCTTACCAGGCCACAACCACTTACCAGAGCAGCATGTTGGTAGCTACCTGATTTCCCAGTGTCCCAAGGTCCAACACGGCAATATCGTGGATCTCAGGAAACGCTGATAAGGTTCTCACCCTGGGGCATCTGCGGCTTGCTGGGCAACAACCACTTACCAGAGCGGCATGCTGGCCATAAATATGATTCTTATTTATTTCACTAATGAGGATAGTCTCAAGTGGTCTCCATTTATCTATGAAGGCCTCAAGATCATCCTTTTTATAGCTGAGTAATATTCTGTTGAATAAAAATAGCACATCTTTTTCATCCACTCTGCATTTGATGGGCATCTTGGTTGTTTCCAAGACTTAACTATTGCAAATTGTGCTGCTATGAACATGGGTGCACATATGTCACTGTAATATGAACTTTTCAGTTCTGGGAAAATACTGAGGAGGGGAATAGCTGGATTGAATGGAGCTTCCAAACCTAGTCTTCTGAAAATTCTCCATATGGCTTTCCATAGTGGTTGCACCAATCTGCACTCCAACCAATGGTGGAGCAATGTTTCTTTTCCCCCGCAGCCTTGCCAGCATTAGTTATCAATTGATTTTTCGATGCCAGCTATTTTTTCCGGAGTGAGGTGAAATCTCAGTGTTGTTTTAATTTGCATTTCTCGAATGACCAGTGAGGGTGAACATTTCTTCATGTATTTATTGGCCTTTTGTTTATTTTCCTCTGAGAACTGTCTGCTCATCTCAGATGCCCATTTTTGGAGAGGGTCTTTGAATTAGGGGGGCTTGATGCCTTTCAATTTTTTATATGTTCTGGATATAAATCCTTTGTCTGACAGTTTGCTGGCTAAAGTTCTTTCCCACCACTGTGTGGATTTTGTTTTCACTCTGTTGATGATTTCTTTTGAAATGCAGAAACTTTTCAATGATATGAGTTCCCAATTGTTCATTCTTTGAAGCATTTCCCATGCAATTTGCATTTTTTTCATGAATTCTCTGCCTACCCTTGTGTTTCCAAGACTTCTACCTACCTTGTCTTCCAGTAGATTCAGTGTTTCTGTTTTGATATTTAGGTCCCTGATCCATTTAGACTTTCGTTTTGTGCATGGTGATAGGTATGGATCTAGTTTCAGTCTTTAGCATGTGGAGAGCCAATTTTTCCAACACCATTTATTGAAGAGTCTATCCTTCTTCCAGTGAATATATTTAGCTCCTTTGTCAAATATCAGGTGGCTGAGTGTCTTTATAGTTGTGCTTGCATCTTCTAATCTATTCCATTGATCCTCAGGTCTTTTTCTTTGCCAGTACCATGCTGATTTTTTCAGTCTGGCTTTATGGTACTGTTTCAAGTCAGGAATTGAGATGCCTCCTGCCTTGCCCTTTGTTGCCCAGAATTGCCTGCTATTCTAGGTTACTTCTGTTTCCAAATGAATTTTAGGAGTGTTTTCTCTAGATCTGTGAGGTATGTCAGTGGTATTTTGATTGGGATTGTGTTAAATATGTATAACAGTTTGGGGAGTAAGGCCATTTTCACAATGTTGGTTCTTCCTAACCAAGAGCAAGGAATATCCCTCCATTTGCTAATATGCTCTTCAATCTCCTTTTTCAGTGTAGTATAATTTTCAGCACATAGGTTTTTTACATTGTTAGGTTTATTCCTAAGTATTTCATTTTTTTAGATATTATTGTAAAGGGAGATATTGCCATAATTTCTCTCTTGGTGAGTTTTTTGTTTGTGTACAGGAATGCTATTGATTTTTGAGCATTTACTTTGTATCCAGCTACACTGCTGAACTTGTTTATTACCTCTAGTAGTCTTTTAATGGAGTTTTTTGGGACTTCTATATAGAGAATCATGTCATGTGCAAATAGTGATAATCTAACTTCTTTCTTTCCTATCTTTATTCCTTTTATTTCTCTCTCTTGGCTAATTGCCTTGGCTAGTGTTTCCAGATCTATATTGAAAAAGAGTGGTGATAATGGATATCCTTGTCTTGTTCCTGATTTTAAAGTGAAAGCTTTCAGTTTTTGTCCACTCAGTATAATATTGGCTGTTGGTTTGTCATAGATGGTCTTTATAATGTCGAGGTAGACACCATGTGTTCCGAGTTTCTGAAGGGTTTTTACCATGAACAATGTGTTGGACTTTATCAAAAGCTTTTTCTGCATCTATTGAGATGACCATGTGGTTTTTGTTTTTGACTCTGTTGATGTGGTGTATTACATTTATTGATTTGCATATGTTAAACCATCCCTGCATTCCTGGAGTGAACCCCACTTGGTCATAATGTATAATCTTCTTTATGATTTGCTGCATTCTATTTGCCAGTATTTTATTGAGAATCTTTGCATCAGAAGTTTCTTGTAGAATTCAGCTGTGAACCCATCAGGACCTGGGCTTTTCTTTGTTGTTAAGTTTTTAATTATGTTTTCAATTTCAATAGCTGACATTGAGTTGTTCAAAATTGCTATATCCTCTTGGATTAGATGTGGTAGTTCATATGTTTCTAGAAATCTGTCCATTTCCTCTGTGTTTTGCACTCTGTGTGAGTAGAAATTTTTGAAGTAGGTATTCATGATGTTTTGAATTTTCATGGGATCTGTAATAATTTCTCCCTTTTCAGTTCTTATTGTGTGAATTTGGGTTTTTTCTTTCTTTTTCTTGATAAGGTTAGCTAGAAGTTTGTCAATTTTGTTTATTGTATCAAAAAAACGGCTTTTTGATTCATTAATTCTTTGTATTTTTTTAGTTTCAATTGCTTTGATTTCTTATCTAATCTTTCCAATTTCCTCTCTTCTATGAGCTTTAGGTTTAGCTTGCTCATCTTTTTCTAGAAGCTTGAGATGGAGCATTAGGTTGTTTCTTTGTGCTGGTTCTGTTTTCTTGATATGACAATTTATTGCTATATATTTCCCTCTTAAGACCACTTTCATTGCATCCCACAGATTATAGTATATTGTTTCTATATTTTCATTGAATTGTAGGTATTGCTTTATTTCTTCTTCTATTTCATCTTTAGCCCACTGATTGTTCAAAAGGTTGTTAATTTCCATGTATTTATGCAGGTTTTGAAATTTCTTTTGCCATTAATTTTCAATTTCAATGCACTATGGTCAGATATTATGCTTGGGATGATTTCAATACCTTTGCATTTAGTTAACAATATTTTATGGGATAACATATGGTCTGTTTTGGAGAATGTCCCAGGCACTGCTGAGAAGAATGTGTATTCTGATGTGGTTGGGTGGAATACTCTGTAAACATCTACTAAGTCCAATTGCTGACAGGTATGGTTCAGTTCTGTTATTTCTTTGCTGACTTTTTGTCTAGTTGATCTATCTCTTTGTGACAATGGGCTGTTAGGATCCCCTGTTATAACTGTATTCTTGTGTATTTGTTTTTTCATGTCTATTAGTGTCTGGCTTATATAGTTGGGTGCTCTTGTATTTGGTGCATACATATTTATAATTGTTAGTTCTTCCTCTTGAATTTTTCTACTCACGAGTATATAGTGACCTTCTCTATCTCTTTTAATCATTTTAGATTTGAAGTTCATGTTGTCTGTAAATAGAATAGTTACCCTTGCTTTTTTCTGGGTTCTTGTTGCATGGAATACTGTTTTCCATCCTTTGCCTTTTAATCTATGAGTTTCCTTTTGGGTCAGATGTGTTTCTTGTGTACAGCATATTGTGGGATCATGTTTCTTGATCCACTCTGTCAATCTATTTTTTATAGGTGAATTGAGGCCATTTGAATTATGGATATCACTGATATGTACTGGCTCCATTTTGCCATGTTATGTTCCAGTTGTTGCTTTCTGCTTTTCCCCTTATTTAATTGCTTATCCTACCTGGTCGTTTCTTTCTGCTGTTTTGGGGATTGTGGTTGTTTTTATCTCTGTCTAGTACATCTTTCAATACTCTTTCTATTGTTTGTTTGGTGGACATGAATTTCTTCAGTTGTTCTTTGTCATGGAAGTATCTTGTTTCTCCATTAAATTTGAATTAATGTTTTGCTGGGTACATCAGTCTGGGTTGAAAGTTGTTTTCTTTCAGGGCTTGAAATACCTCACTCCAAGCTCTTTTTGACTTGAGGGTTTGTGCTGAAAAGTCTGATGTGATTCTAATGGTCTCCTGATAGGTGAGTTGTGTCTTTTCTCTAACAGCTTTTAGTAATCTCTTTTTATGTTGTGTATCTGAGATCTTAATTATTATGTGTCTGGGTGTGGATTTATGTTGACTGTGACTGTTTGTTGTTTAATATGCCTCACTTATCTGCTTATGAGATTATTTCCGTATGGTTAGGAAATTTTCTTCTATTACTTCTGTGAATATTTTACGTATGTGTTTTGCATTGACACCTGCATCTTCACTAATGCCCATTAATCTTATATTGTTGCTCTTGGCATCATCAAGAAGCTTCTGGATTGTTATTTCATGCTGCTTTTTTATTTTTAAAAGTTCTACCCTTTCATAATCACAAATTACGATCCTGTCCTCAAGGTCTGAAATCCTATCCTCAGCTTCTTTTAGGTGGTTTTGCACACTTTCAGTTGAATTTTTTGTTTCCTGGATGTCTCTTTGAGTTTGTTTCATGAATTCTGCTTGTTTTCTATATTGTTCATTCAAGGTTTCAATTAGTTTCCCATGCTCTTGTACTTTTTTCTCTATTTCTTCTTCAGCTGCATTTAACAACTCCTTTACTATGGTTGTTTTTTCTATCTTTACTTGGGAGAGTACTTCTAATTTGATTTCCTATATAGCCTCATGGATTTTTTTTATTTCACTTGCTATCTTTTCAGAGATTCCTAGTGTGTTACTTTTGGGGTCCTCTATTTCAATATCTCCTGTAGTTGCTTCATGTGGCCTAGATGTTTGAGACTGCATTTTGTATTTTCATTGTGCCATTTTCACTCTGCCTGATGTTTTTTGTGTGTAGGATGGTGTCACCCACACTCTTTTTATACTCACCAAGGTCTTCCAGTTAGTTTGAGTGGGCTTTACTACTGGCCCTATTTACCCACTGTGCACTTCTATTTTAGGGATATACTCACCACACTGACACAGTTAATCCCTTGTATCGTCCATGGTATTCCACCAGAGAGCAAAGTTTCAATTTTTTTCCATGCAATGGGATTCTGTCAGAGCATGTAGTCAGGGCCCACAGCTGGATTCCAGGTCCTGCTCGTTGCTTGGTGTTCACTGTTTGTGACCTGGTTAGGCCCCGTCCTGTGTGCCCCTTGGGGTGGTCCCAGACAGTGTTTGGTCTTACCGCCTGATATCAAGGTCAGAGACCCTTTCCATGCACTGGAATTCCATCAGAGTATGCGGTCAGGGCCCGAGGCTGGATTCTGGGTCCTGCTTATTGTTTGGCATTTGCTGGGTATGGCCCAGTTAGGCCCCATGCCTTTGTGCACCTTGGTGTGGTCTCAGATGCAGCACGTGGTCTTACTGCCTGGGAGCAAGCTCAGAGTCCCTTTGCATGCCCAGGGATTCCACAAGAGCGCACGTTCAGGGCCCAAGGCTGGATTCTGGGTCCTACTCACTGCCTGGCATTCACTGGGCCTAAGTATACAGTTTTAAGGGCACAGTTCCCAAAACCACCCTCACTTCTGACACCAAGTGCAAATTTTGGGGGTTCCCCAAACCACTCTCAGGTTCAATAGCTCACTAGGAGGATTTACAGAATGCTAAGAACAGTGTTATACTTGCTGTAATGGTTTATTATAGGCAGGAGATACAGATTAAGATCTATCTGAGAAATACATTGGGTAGAGTTTGGAAAGTTATCAAATATGGTGATTCTGTTCACAAGGAGTCAGGATGTCCTACTTTTCTGACATTGCTGTGTTAATCAAACTACAGTGTTGAACTTACACTGAATTTTTATTACATAAGCATGATTGGCTTACTATCTAGTAGCTTGGTCTTAGTTTTTAACTCTTGTATGTGTTACCCAGAGTTCCCTAAATCACATGGTTTGTTTTTCTCAATTGACTATCCCTCTCCAAATCATATTGTCATTATCTGTATAATTAATCGAAAGGGAAATCAAGAAAAAAGTTCTGTTTATGATAGTATCAGAAAAAATACTTAGAAATAAGTTTAACTAAAGAGAAGGGTCTATGTATTATACTGAAACCAAAAAAAATCCCATGTCAATGGATTAGAAGAATGAATACTGGGTAAAATGATCTAAAGCAATATGCACATTTAGTTCAATCAGTATCAAAATTCTAATTCATACGGAACCACAAAAGAACCTAAATATGCAAAGTAATTTTGAGAAAGCGGAAAAATGTTGGAGGCATCACAATAATCTCAGTAGTGACTTCAGATTTTGTCACATAACTATATTAATAAAACCAGTGTGTTTCTTCATAAAAAAAGACAGAGCAACTGTACCAAATAGAAATTATACAGTAGTATGTAGGTATGTATTAAATATATATATTTATATATACATTTATATTTATACATAATAATATAATAGTATGAAGGTATATATATATATATATATATTCAAAGTTGCACATAAACTCAATTAATATTGACAAGGAGGACAAAAAGTATAGTAGGGAAAGGAAAGTCTGTTCAATAAATGGTATTGGGGAAAACTGGATGTCCACATACAAAACATTGCTTTTTTTTTTTACTGTAATACCAAAAACTCACACAACGAAACAAATGGAAAGACCAACTCCCCACAGTGAATGTTATCATTATGTACCATAAATGTTTATTTATAAAAAATGAAGTTGGTCAAAAACACCTATCAAAAACTCTGTAACATTAGAGGAAACAATAGACAGAAATGAAAAAGGAACATACATATTGGGATAAAATATTTTTGAGCCATATATACCTGATGAGAGATTAGTGTTCAAAGTGTGTAAAGAGCACATAAACTCAATAGCAGAACAAAAAAAAGCAAGTTAAAAATGGGCAAAGGAATTATTAAAGACATGTCTCTAAAGAAGATATAAAGTTGGCTAATCAGTGTATTAAACGATGCTCAGCCTCACTAAAAATCAGAAATACAAATCAAAACCACAGTGAAATTATTGCCTCAACCCAAAGAGGATGGCTATTAAAGAAACAAGAGAGGACAAGTGTTGGAGAGAATATAGAGAAAAATGAACGCTTGTACACTGTTGAATGTGAATTGATACAGCCACTATGGAAAGTAAAATGGAGTGTATTAAAAAAGTTATAATCATCAATCCTTTTTCAAAATTATGTTCAAAGGAAATAAAAACAGTACTCCAAGAGATATTCTTGCTTTTGTGTTCACTGCAACAAGATTTATAATAGCTAATATATGGAAATAGTCTAAATGTTTGTCAGTGGATCGATAGATAAATGGTCACACACCCATACACACACAAACCAGTATACCTAGGCCAACTTTAAAGAAGGTCCTGCCATTTGCAACAACATGGATAAACCTCGAGAACATTATACCAAGTGAAACATGCTATTCACAGAAAGAAAAATACTGCACGATCTCTCATGTGGAATGTTAAAAATCTGAGTACATAGAAGCAGAGCATAGTACATCAAATCCCAGGGACCAGGAGGTTGGGGAAATGGGCAGATGTTTGTTACTGTGTACAGACTTGGTGTTATAAGATGAATAAATTCAGAGACTTAATGTATAATATGTTGACTGTAGTTAGTAATAATTTATTAAATACTTGAACTATGCTATGAGAGTAGATTTTAAGGATCCTCACTACACCTATAGAAAGTAATTTTGAGGTGACCATATTCGATTTTCATTTCTAGAATGAAATGCTTGACATAGAGAAGTTAAACCAGGAGAGCTTTATTTTGGCTTATGGTTTCAGAACCATTGTGGTAGCAGGGCATGTCACAGAAAAGCTGTTCAACCCATCACAGCCTGAAAGAGGGAACGGTGAAGGGATGAGATGGAGAGAGACAATGAATGTAAGAGATCTACCCTCCAAAGGCACACCCCATTACCTCTAACTAGATCCAACCCCCTAATAGCACATTCAGCCATGAAACCATCAATAAATTAATCCACCAATGATTATATCACCCTCAGGATCCAATCTCCATCAAAAGCTCCACTTCTGAATATAATACTTCTTGGGGGACATTTTAGATCTAAACTATAAAAGTAATGGATATTACTTAGCTTAGCTTATTGTAGTAATAAGTTCCCAATGTATAGATATATCAAACATCACATTGTATACCTTTAATACAGTATACATACAGTACAATTTTTACTGATGATTAACATTTCAAAGCAGAAAATAAAATGTATTAAAAGTTTGAGTTTTAAAATATTCTAGGGAGATGGGAAGAAACTATGTGCCTTCTTTCTGTGTTCTTTGTGTGTACTGGGTATGTTCTCAATTGAAATGTTCAGGTCATTCTTGGTTTGGGAATATTTTCTTCTGCTTGTTCCACAATCATTGATATTTGGCTATATTTTCTCCTTCTGTAACATTAACAGGTGCCTAAATCAATACCAGAAACATAGTAAGCATTGTTAAATATGGGTTGAATGTGTACTTGGATCCTAGATTTGTTTCATCAGTGCCTGCATGTGTCTTCTTTCATAATTCACATCCTCAATATTTTGATATGTTGGCAAATAATTTTTTGCTAATTGTTCCCACAGAAGCTGCTTTTAGCTATTTACTTTCTGCTATATATGTTTTTTAAACATTATGCCAATTTATTTGTATTATCTGATTTTTCCTTTTTCCTATCCCCTAACTTTTTTTTTGTTTTTGTTTTTTGTACTGGGAATTGAACTCACGTCCTCATATTAGCCAAGCAGGCACTTACACCATTGCACTAAATTCCTGGCCGTCCCCTAGCTTATTTTAAATCATCACAGTAACATGCTATATGTGAAATGCTTGTTAGAAGTTTTTATTATTATCATTCTCTCCTTTCTTCATTAACTTTGTTCCATTCAGAGTTATTTGCTCTGATTTTTTAGCTTTGATTCCTGTATAAGATTTTTCCATTTGTCTCAGTCAACTCCTATATTCCATTCAATGTGTATATTTATGGCTAGATTTAATCATTTTGTTATGTGGTGTATACCATTTCATAGTTGGGTCTGTGCTTCCTAGTGGCATCCTGTACATCCTAAGAAGCATTAAGTGAAATCCAAGTAGGGTAACCCTTTTACTTAATGTACTATACAGACTTTGTGGAGAAGTGGATGAAAATGAATGTATTTTTCATAACAGTGGATTTTAAGAAGGCAGTTTGCTGAAATGTAACTCACATATAGAGAAGTGTATAACTTTTACTTTCACAAAGTAGCACACCCGTGGAGCCAACATCCAGATTAAGAATTAGAGAATGACTAGCACCCCAGAAGCTCCCTTCTGCTCTCTTATAATTACTGCTCTCTCATCATCCCTTTAAGGATGACACCTATCCAGACTTTTTCTTAGGGATTTATAAATGATAGTAGTTACTGTTTATGTCAAGTTATTTATCTCAGAATTGGTTTATGAGGTTAATTCATGATGTGTAGATTGTTAATTGCAGATAGGTAGTTGTAGATTGTTAGTTTTTATTGTGTAGTACTCCATTATGTATCAACCCTATTTTTTGTACTGTATGGTTAATGGGCATTTGGGTAGTTTGTAGTTTGAGGTATGAAAAATTATGCCATTAGAATTATTTTTGCATGTGGCTCTTGGTGAATTTGTACATACATCTTTGTTGGGTATGCATCTAGGAACTGAATTGTGGGGTAGAAAGTTGTTTGCCTGTTTATTTTAAATTGCTTGTGCAATGGTAAGAATCATTGCATTAGATATTGAGAAATTGATGCAAAAGAAAATGGATAACTAAAAGAATGGACTTCTGTCAGTTTGGGACCATATACAAGTAAATACATATCTACCTGTGAACATCAAACATACTTTATGTATCAAAGTCCCATTATACTGGACAGTATTGGGTAATTCATTTGCATCCAGCTGGTTTACAAGGAACCATGCTTACTAGAAACAAAGTGTAAAATGCTCTTTCAGTAATGGAAAGAGCCATCTCTGGTAATTAACACATGTACATTGCTACAATGGTGAAGAAAAAAGAATGAAGCTTTTCTAATGGGCTCATATGGTAGATCTAGGAGAATCCTTCTCTAGGGAATGTGTAATTATGAATGGCCACTCTCAATGTAAAAGAGAAGGGAAGTGCAAGGGGCATTGGGATGTGACAGAATTAGTGAAAGTAAATGTTTTGGGGGCTATTACTTCAAATCATCCATGCCTTCAAGTGCCAAAGATTAAACAAACAGTTATACCTTTTTTTCTAGTCTGTCACCTTTAAAACAACCAGCAGAAATCTTGCCCGAGCCATGTGTATGAAGAATATCAAGCTCACCGTCATCATCATCATTGTATCAATTGTGAGTTTAGTTTTGGTCCTTTTAGTGTCTGATTTTATTTTGTAGTTTCTGAGAAGTTAGGTAGTGAGATTCTTTCTCAGTGATTAGAACTCTGAAAGAAGCTACATTCAAAACTCAAGCCCAGAAAGTAGCTTTCTCATTCCATGGTGAATTTATTATAAAATATTATCTCCATTTAAAACCTTTCTTCCTGGTTGAGAATTCTTATGTATTTTAACCTCACAGAAATATGGTTAAATAGTAGTTATTATATTTTTTGGAGGTGAGTTCTTGGTCTGGTGGTAGGGCTTATCTCATTTATTGGGCTCAAGTGATCCTCCTGTTTTAGCATCCTAAGTGCTGGTACCCTAGGCACATACCACCATGCCTGGATAATATAGTTATTTATAATACAAATATTAGTTCTGTTTGTATGTAAGGAGTTTATTATAGTTTAAATTACATATTTTAAAATATTAATATCTAATACGATAAATGTTGCTATTTATAATTCCTCTGAAAAAGAATCTTTCGGAGTCCTCAGTGATATTTATGTAAAGAGAAACTGGGGGATTTGACTCACTCATAGAACACTTGCCTAGTATACGTGAAGCTCTGGGTTCTATCCTTAGCAAAAGAACGACAGCAACAACAACAAAAACAGTAAAGGGATCCTGAATCAAAAATATGAGAACCACTGCTAAACGTGTTGGGTTTGACCTCAATTATTTCATGTCTGGAAAAAACTACCTGTCCTCCCCAACTTTCAGTCATTTGCAAAAACCCAAAATTATCTCTAAATGATACTTTCACTTCTCTGTCTCTTTTTGAGGGTTCTGTATTGTAGGTAGTGGGACCTACCTAAGAGAAAAAAGATCACTGAGTGCTCTTTCTTTCTTAGCTCAGGCTCCTCAGGTGGTACATTCTTAGTTTCTGACCATAGTGTCTTCCTTAATCTTTAGTCTGTAATTTTAGATTGATTTATGCAGCTGAATTGTTAAATTCAGATTATAGTTATTGATTATATATTACATGTAAAACACTGCTCTAAGTGTAATATTAATCTGTTTAATAAGTATTGGCACCTCAGCTTAACAAATCCTTATAGTAGTAGCAAATACTCTATATTAAGTTACAAGCTTTACAGTTGTGGAATATGTATGTGGATTTGTGTGTATATAATGTGAGTAGTTTAAACTATTCATTAATAACCACCCACTCCAAAACAACATTTATAGGAAAGCAGAATGCCCTGCTCAATTTTATGGCACGAAACATGAAATTGCTGACACATTTCTCTCCTAGTTTTTGAACAGTGCAGTCAGTCACTCAAAGATCACAAATAGTAAAAAAAGATGGCCAACTTAATGTACTGAACCTAATGAATAAAATAAATCTACATTTTGAATATAACAAACTAGACAGTAGTTTTAAATTATCATAATTTAAAATGATAATGCTAGAATTAAAAGCTGATAAATGTATATTAGAATTAGTATTTTTGCACTGTCCCATTATCAGCTTTTCTTTGGCTCTGTAATCATATAATGTGTGATTTTCTAATTAACATTGTAGAGCAACATTCATGCTGATAGTTTGTATAGGTGTAGAGTCTCTTCATGTATTCTTATCATAATAATGAAAAATCAAGTGTATATGTAAACATTAAAAATATGGTTAGTAGGAAAATCACACTTCAAGGGAATCGTGGTTATTGTAATTTTTATGGTATGTTGATGCATCAGTAAGATTTATGGTATGTTAATGATGCCCGGTAAGAGTTGCTCATTTAGCCTTGAGTATGCCTAGTTTTCTGTGAAAATCAACAACCCCATTACTTTATACCTGATGTAAAAATTTAAGTAGATAAGAATAATATCAGAATAATTTTAATTCTACTTCTGTATTTGAAAATACTTGATTAGTTTGTTATATTAGTGCTGAACTGCTACTCTAATGGCAACAGAAATGTTGAAGTATTTATTTAATAGGGCTTTATTTTCACATATATTCTTTTTGAATATATAATATATATTCATATATTATTTAGGAACATATGATACATTCAAGAAAATAAAATTGTCTTTTCTTTTAACAGGTGTTCATCTACATCATTGTATCATCTCTCTGTGGTGGATTTACATGGCCAAGCTGTGTAAAGAAATAAAGAAAAAGTTGTCATTAACCAAGGATAAAAGAGAAAGGAATTAAAAACAATCCATGTGACTCAAGCCTTTCACTACTCAGAAAATTGTCTGCCAGTCTCTTCAACCTTCTTTTTCACCTTTTATTGTTTTAATCTTGTTCTATGCCTTCAAGATTTATCTTTGTTCCTATCAGCCAGTTTATTCCACTGTACTTCATATTGAACCATTCATTATAGCAGTAGCCTTGAAATGGCTTTTGTTTGGTTGGTTGATTTGTTAACTACTGCCATCTACTTTGAGTAACGTCTTTGGTTTCAGTTGCACAAAGCTGTTGCCAACTTGGAAACCACCAGTCTTAAAAGCTGTCTACTAAAACTATATAATTTTTGTATATGCACACAAAATTATTCAAGGGACAAATAGAACTGCTATTATTTCATCTTAATGTCTTTCATTAGTGAAGTTTTAGGTGCTTCAAAACTATTTAAATGGAGAATATTGTTATTTTGGGAATTGTAATTAAATTGTTGGTGCTGCTTATTTCCAGGAGCACAAACAGGTAAAGTACTAAAAATTTTTATTTCATTCTGATGGGGAATAATTTTCTATCCTGTTAGAAGCACAGAATATCATCCTTTGCCTCCTAGTAGTCACTTTGGGGAATAAACTTCAGTGCACTGATCATTAACAATATTTTGTTTCCTTATCAAATGATTTGAGAAGATGATGGTTTAACTATTGTTGAAGATTGTGGTTTTTAGTGTATTCCATTTTGTTCTATGGATATTTAGGGCAATAGTATTATTAAAGAATGTGTAATGGAGGGATTGGGAGGCAAACACCTTTGAATCACCAAAGAAAAAGGAGGGAACCACAATGGATGTGCTAACATTTTAGCTGTACAAAGGGAGATTGTGTGGGAAATTTTTTCCATTCTGGGAAAAGCCCGAAGTCAATATAGTCAGCAGTCAACTCCAGAGTTTGGATTTGACTCCTGTGGAATAATAATTTGAGTGTCCTTTTATTGTTTAATAAATTGTTTACCTAATTGTGAAGTTTTTATGAATCTGAGAGAATGTGTAGAAGTAATATAAAAGAGATTAACATCAATTTTACTGCAGTGTAAGAAAATTGAAATGTAGTCATACTGCTTCAACATTTATCTAGTAGTTATGTCTGAAAGAAAGACATTTGCTGCCCTAGAATAAGTGCAATGAAGTGGATATTTTCTTTTCTCAATGAAAAAATCAATTAGGCCATGGAATCTAGCCAGCTGTTTAGCTGCATCATGTGCCTTTAATATTATATGTGTCCCATAATCTGGCTTATGGTATTTGTTCTTCCAACTAAACCATTTTACTGATGCTACTGGATTCAAATTTGACATACTTTAAGCCCACTGAAATTTTCCTTGCTGATCATACTTAACCCAAACATTTCACATATTGTCTTTATCAACACTATTGAAAAATAAATCATTCTAGAAAAATATTTGACATTATAAACAATAATTTCCACATATTTTTATTCCAAACAAAAAGGCTTAAAATTTATTTCCTTTTCTTATACACACTTGAATAATATTGACATGCATGTTTTAGGGATGAATTACTTAACTGTTCTTTGGCCTGTTTATGTATAGGAATGCTTTTAAAACACATGTCTCATTGTAAATGATGCACAAACTTAAGACATTAATAAAATTTAAGACTAATATAGTAAGTTCTTTGTTTTAGAAATTTTTGCAGAGTCTATTTTCTTCATAGTGCATAAAGCAAACTAATTTTACTTACACTGAAAACATTAAGAAGGGTTACTTGAGTCCTATCTGTAAAGATCTATAGTGTATTGTAAGGTGTATATAATTTTTTAAAAAATGAAATACAAAAAAATTACTAAAAAAAGTAGAGCATGCTGAAAACAACAAAAGATCCCAAAATGTACCCTCAGCCTCTACCACTATCATCCTTAGCCCATGATTTAGAGTATAGACAAAACAGAGAAAACTGAGAGGTTTCCATTCAGAGTAACACAATTTTGGAAAAAAAAATTTCCATCTAAAATTGAATGACTTTGTAGCCTAGAATCATAGCTGTTGGTAGGGTACTTGCATGGCATGAGTTTTCAATCCCCATCCTTGAGAAAAAATAATAAAAAAACCTGAATGACTGCTTTTGAAAGAGATGGCTCAAAAGAAGACAAAAGAATTAATTATAGCAAACAGGGTTAGGGTTAGAGGGTTAGGGTTAGAGGGTTAGGGTTAG